>CM021101.1:211034031-211127184 GCA_007115665.2 Sequoiadendron giganteum
ATGCACTAAAGGTTTTTTTGTTGAGCTTATCTAGTATGTTGTCTAAAAGTTTCAGTGGTACGGATCAAGATTTGAGGAAGTTATGAAGTTCTATGTTCCTATAGTTATTCAATTACTTTAGCAGGTGTTTCTAGAAGATGAGATTGCAATTGTTGTGAATTGAGTTGTTGTGCATGTTTCTGACGTGTTCAGTGATCTTTCTAGATCATTCTCTATTAGTGTGTTTCATCTACATTGATCGATGTGTTTGTGGTTGAAGATATTTCCTTGTGTGCTTAAGGTTTTCATGTTCTTGGTTGACATGATGGTGGTAACGTGTTGTAGATCCTTATGGATTAACATTTTATTGTTTGGAATGTTCAAGGATATTGATTTAGGTCCTCACTATGTTGTAATTGACTTAGGTTGGTGCAGATTAAGATTTGTTCATGTAATGAGGCTGACAATTGTAATTTATTCTTTATTTTTGGCTGATAGAGTTGATGATGTAAATCTATGTAGTAGATATATAAGAGCAACTGTTTACTCATTTTAAAGTATGCTTAGTGTATGCTCAGTGAATGTGTGTGAAGTATATACCAGATATGTGTGAATAAAGATTAGATCATTTGAGTGTAGAGAATAGTATGAAAAAGATTGAGTGAAGTGTGAAGAAGTGTTTTAGTGCCTATCCAAAACTCTAATTAAGCTTTTGTAGAACCTAATTTCTCAATTCAACCTCATTAGATGGATTTAATTCGTTTGTCTTATGTAAGGAAGTGAGCCTTCCCTTTGAGTAGTGAGCTCTAAGCAGTGTGCCTGAATAAATGTGCATTCCTTATTCATTTCTTTCATTATACTTCTAACAGGGTGTAATCTTGTGGACTAACATCCACTATGGTTTTTCCCTTAACAGGGTTTCCACATATAAAAATATTGGTGCTCATGTGTCTTTGATGTGTTTTTGATTCATGCTTTCATTTTTAATTATCTACTCTGAGATTAAAAGTTGTTTAAGGTTGAATAAGCTTAATTTCTATAACAACTGATTCACCCCCCTCTTAGTTGTCTATCCTTGTTTTTCCAACATGTATAATATTTGTCATATATGTTTTGCTATATTTAGCTATGCTAAGGCCAATGTTTACCCTTGAATTATCAACTATACAATTTTTTCCAAGTTTGTGATGAACAACTTTCAAATGAATTATTTTCATTAAATAGAGTTTATTTACATCTGAGATCACATAGCTTGATTAGTTTTTTTGTCTTGCTGACTTGTTTCTGCCCAAGATTGATTTCTTGTTTATGTTTAATATGTAATACCATGACAATTAAGATTCAAAATCAACAATACAAAAAGGATATTGTTGGACAAGAGATTGATTGTATATAATCAAATCTATCTTGTGAAATCTTTCCTTCCACCATGTCCCTTCCAAAAAAGGGGGAGACTCACCCCCAACTTATTTGATATAAAAACGGTATTTATTAACACCACTTAATATATTAATTAATAAGTATTTAATATAATAAAATAATAAAATATAGAATTCAAGCTAAGTTTAAAATTTGAAAACTTGATTCCAATAATGGGGCCTTAGGACCTAAGTTATAACCACGATGGTAGGTTTTTTGGATGGTCAATCAACCAATTTTTGCTTAAAAACAGGGACAAAACCCTTTGTGGCTGAGTGCTTGAGGTGAGGATGAAACCCCAAGCCTCCAGTTTGATTAATTCCATTTCAGAAGTTGCATGTGAAATAACAAGAGCTACTTGTTTTAGGGAAAAGGTGTACCCCTCCGTTTTGCTTCTTGTTCAAGTTGCTTTATGCTATGTTTGGTTGCAATTACTTTGATACTAGATACATTTTGTTATAATGTTTTGATTGCTACTATTGAGCGACAACATTATTGTGGGATGTAGTTATCTGATTATTGTTTCACATGTATTATGGATTAATGATGTTGTAGAGTTAACATGAGATGTTATTATGAGATTATTGGAATTATGATGGAAGTGTCAGTTTCGATGAGTGTATTGGTGAAGAGGGCGGTTTCGCATCACTCGCTTGCGAGCGCCCTGCGAATACGTAATTTCTTTTTCACGGTGTGTATTATATGCTGGATATATCGTACGATGTTGTTTATTTGGTTGCAGGATTGCAGGTACATGACATCGACTCCACCTGGTTTCACAGGTTTGAGCATGTCGATCCAACGGTTAAGTTGAACGGGAGATAGTAGCTAGGTAACATGTGTCAAGTCTATACCCTAGCCTTAGTGTGTCGTCAGTTGTGTGTGTCGAGTTATTGTCTGTCTTGTTTTAATGTTATTTATTTCTGAAGGATTATTGATTTGGAAATAGATACTTAGAATAATTGCATTTAAATCATGTTGATGGTTATTTAATTTAAATAATGCAATGTGGAATTAATTAATTATATTTAGTTTATTTAATTAATTAAATTTGATCCAAGGGGTTGAATTTAGTTATTAAATAATTGAATTAATTAATTAAACGTGATGCAAGAGAATGAAAGGAAATAAAAGAATTAGAATTAATTTTGGAATTTAATTCCAACGTGTGGGAAGTAAATTAGAAATTGTAATTAAATATTTATTTGGGAAATTAGTTGCATCTTTGAAAATTAATTTATTATTTGAAATTGCATTTTAAATTGAAAGTGGGTTTTCGAAAAGTGAAATTGAAATTGAAATTGAAATTGAAATATCTAATTTGCATGTAATGTGAATTAGGGTTGTAAATATTGAAATTGAAATTGAAATTGAAATATCTAATTTGCATGTAATGTGAATTAGGGTTGAATTAGATATTTTTGATTTATAAGAATATATGTTTTAATTTTAGGGGAGAAAGTTTTTAGAAAAATATATTTTTATAGCAGGGAAGAAATTTTGAAAAATTTGCACAAGGGTTTGAAGAAAGTTTGATTGTAGAATTGATTGAAGGAAATATTGTTTGCATTTGTTTGGTTTTGGATTGGATCTATTGGAGGATTGAAGAAAATTCAGGAAATCTTTGGAGGAGGCTTGCATCAAAAATTCATCTCTTCCTGTAGCTTCTTGTACCAGGTTTTCCTCTTTGTATTTTATTGTTCTTGATTGTTTTTTTTAAAATAGTAGTGATTAAAGATTTATTTGTTAAATCTGTTTTAGAAAACAAACTTGATATTAGAAGAAAAGAATTAAATAAATTTACAGCTTTTGCTTGTGAAAATTCTTGAGTGAAAATTGTGAAAACCTTAGTTGAATTTAAATTATTTGGAGAAATTGATTTTATTGTTATTGAAATCAAACATAGAGATTGAACAATGCTTTTAGAATGTTTTTACAAAATGAAACTTTCTGTTTATTATCAAAAAACGGATTTTAAAATCTGCAGTATAGTTATATTTTCATGGTAAAATGGTTTGATTCCATCACCTATAACTTTATTTTCACAAATTGGGTTTTCAGAAAATTTAAAAGGTTTTTGCATTTTGAAATTTTCTTACCCCTGTCCAAAAATCGTAAATACCTAGATCGTAGTTTTTGAGTTATGCTTAAAACATGAGACTGTTGTTAAGTTATTTTTCCCATGGCTGTTCTGAAAATAAAATAATAATAAATTGATATTTATAAATATTAATATTTTATGTATTGTTATTATAATATTAAAATATTATTTAATATAATATTTTATATTATAATATATAATATTAAAGCATTATATTTATTTATATTATTTTAAATAAAATTTGTATATTAGATTAGTGGAATTAAAATTATAAACATATGAGAAATTATTGTTATTTTAAAATGGCTTGTTAAAGTTTAATTGAAAGAGTTAAACATTTGATTTAAATAATGCAATATATTATTGAATAGAGATTTAAAATTGGATTGATTAGTGTATATGGAAAATGGATAGAGAAACAATATGTTATTATATTAAAGTGATTGAATGTGTTAAATAGAAAATTGAATGAAATGTAAGATTTGGTTAGGAAATGGAAAGAGTTACTTGCATGGATTTGTGTCGATTTAAAAGTAAATTAAGAAGTTGTTTTATTGATGAGGCAATCAATTATGTTATTTATTAATTTCTATTTAGATTAATTGAATCATTGTGATTGGATTATGAAAGAGATATGGATTTAGTATATCCAAAAGTAGTATCTTCTTCATGCTTATCTTAAAGGATTTAATTCTTTGTATTCAGTAAAGGGAAGTAAGTTTAATTGTTTTAGATTTCCAATAATGAAAAGGGAAATAGGGGTTATAATTATTTTAGATGATTTACTTATCATGTCTTTGACTTTGTCAACACTACCTATTGAATGAGTATGGATTTAGGAAATCCAAATATTAGATTTGATTGATGACTTGAATGCTTTTGTTGCTATGTCGTCAAGTTGCATTGTTGGTTTTGGGATTTAGTGTTAGTCCTAAATTATAAGTCTTCCAGAAGAACTTAGAGGATATGGGTTGTTGAATCTTTATGCCATCTAGTTGTTTTCCCTTGGGTAGTGCATGTTCAATTTTACCCTGCCATGAATGGATGTTTGCACCTCCTTGGTTTAGGAGCGGATTATGGGATCCGTGTCTCCTTGTATGGAGTGACCTTGTTATGTGGTTTTATCTTGTTGCCTCCTGTGAAAGGAGTGGACTATGTGTTACGCTCCAAGATGTTGGAGTGGGATCTTTGTACCTCTTTGTGAAAGGAGTGGACTATGTGTTTGTTGCTCCAAGATGTTTGGAGTGAGTTCTATTATTTGTATCCTCCTTGTGTTGGAGTGGATTATGATGCCTAGTTGGTATGCACTTGTGGTTCCCTTGGTGGATTGTTTGGGTGTGTGTTGTTGAATAGAAGAGTGGCTTCTGTTAGGCGCCAGAGCCCAAAGAGGTAAACTGGATAACCTTCAGGAGTGATTTAAACAAGTGATAATTAAAATAATGTACTTAGAAGATTAGGATTAACTTCACATTAATCAAGATAATTTAATCCTCACTCATAGACACAAGGGCTTGTTTAGACTTGGGATGAGTGAGAAGGCCTGGAATGGCAAGATCAACTATCTAGTTCTTACGAGAGGTAGTTGATTCTGCATGAGTGAGTATGAGTGCCGGGATTCGGTTGAGGCCACTAGGATTACTTGTGCCGGAGCCTATGAAGAATGCCCAGAGGAGATCTCATGACAAACCTTGCGATGACACTCTATCTATGACAACTATTGTTAATTATTTTATGTGTATGGTTATTTGAACATACTTGATCTACTTTATGTCTGAAAGCAATGTGACCTATGTCAGTGATGTTGGAGTTGTACTTGTATTGTACTTGATTTGTACATGTATTGTATTTGATTTGTACTTGTATTGTACTAGATTTGTACATGCATTGTATTTGATTCATACTTGTATGGTGAATGAGTTGTACTTGATTCGTACTTGTATGGTGAATGAGTTGTACTTGTTAATTCATTTGGTTGGTTATAACAGTATGAGTCAGTATGAGTCTGCCTTTGGTTAGAGGTAGTAGAATCTTTGTCCATGTTACTTTGTTACTATCTCCTAGCATGGGGGGTGGGCCTTCGGGTACCACATTGGTTGGGTGGAACATGCACCAAAACCGTTGGGTCCCCATCGATCTTCAATACTTGGTGGCGAGACATCCAGATGGACAGCTCGCGGTTCTTGTTGTATTATCTTGCATTGTAATATTTTAACTTGTATAAGTTATTTTATCCCTCTTATGTTTATGAGGTGAAATTTTGTAATTGTAATCTTTTGTACTATTGCCTCATTCTGGGAATGAGTGATGTATCTATTGGATTAAGATAATGTTTATGAGATTGTATCTTGGTTGATTATCTTATTATGTTATGTGGTATTCTTATGATGTATGATGTTTATATCATAAGGTTCATAATGCTATGGTTATATGTAATATGTATGTGTGGGTTTAAGTAATCCTAACCTTGTAGCCTTAGAGGTTGTTGTTAATTAGTAAGTGAATGTGTATGTTAAATGCACTTTATAAAAAAATTGGTTCGCTTATGATGTTAATTACAACTTCCTTTAGGGTTACTTGCGGGGCATTACAAAAGTGACATTGGGAAGATATCTGCCCAAATCATGAGACTAAGACTCAATTATCACCTTTGGAGTATTGAGAGGAAGATTATAAGATGAAACAACATACAAAAACCCTAGGCAAGTAAGTTGTTCACATTACCGCCAACAAACACTAGTGCCAATACATGAGACTCAGTATTTTTAGGGGTTGAAGGTCTAGATCTAGCCCACAGATCAGTTGAATTCACCCAACACACCTATAATAAGGGACAACAACCCTAGATTAGGGTTTCCGGTAGCAAACCATAGTTTGAATCATTTATCATCACAAGAAGTGGTCAATCTTCCCTAGAAAAACCCTTGAAAGCTAGTGAAACACATTACATCCTAAGTTTCGGGTGCCCACACTCACCTAAAGATCTATTGCCACCATTTAAGGCCAACCAACAGTCAATACATATGTAAATCAAATTCCATTGGCTCATAGACCAGATTTGGTCTTTGTTTTTTGCATATTGAATAACGTTTTCATTTTAGGCATACTCATGAATTGTTATAGCATTATCCAATCAGTATTGTGCTTGTATATTTGGCTTTACATATCAGATCTAGGAGTTTGTATTACTGTAACACATTTTTGGACCCTTGTTTATCAAGTATATTGATCAAGTTTGACTTCTTTACATCACAAGAGTTTCATACTAGGTGACTTTGAAACAAATATTTACAATTATTACTATCACTTGTCTCCTTTTCGAGTTTTTTGTTGTTTAGATTTTTTGCAATCAAAAAATACCAAGAAAAAAAATAACACAAAAAAATTTCAAAATCTATCATAAGGGTCACTACACACTTATAATTAGTATCCTTTATTTTTAATGGTAACAACATTGAAATTTTCATCAACCACTATTTGTAACTAAAGTAGAGATGGTTTACTAAGACCTATTGAGTTCATATTTAATTAACTGTGATAGTAGTACACATCAGTGATTGTTATTCAAGGAACATTGACATTCATTTCTCCAATGCATACCTTAGATTAGAGTTGCACTCATTGATCTTTGTTACCCACATAATAAATGCAGGACAATGTCAGAAGCCAATTGTGTAGTTCACTCTGTAAAATGCTACAAATTATACTAGAATCCAAACTATTAAGAATAAAAATGAATTTCCCTAATGAATCAATTGAGTCTACTACCTTTTAGTTGACCATGACTACATTGGACACAATTATGAGATGTGGACCATAGTTCCCCTTGTACTCCATAAGATAAGCTATTAAAGACATTACCTTCACAAAATATCAAACATCAGAATTCATCTAAGGATTTGTACTTCAAAATATATCCAATTAAATTTATATCATATGTTCAAATTTCAAACACAATAGAAATTAAAACAATGCAAAGGAAAATATTATACAATGAAATTATCAATCATTTAATCAAAGTAACTATCCCTTGGCATTCATGATAAAGGGATTATCATTTTTATCATTAGCACACAAAATTCTAATATGATCACACAATAAAAATGCCTTTTATATTTTCTTCATTGGTTGGTTGCAAACTTGATTCCTCATTTTGCATGCATGTTTTGAAATGGTTTTCCAAACAGAAAACGATTTCACTACATCCAAAGAAAAACTATGTTATGATTGAATCAAAAATTAATGTTAGTGCACATAGGAAAAATATATATTGTGCATAAATAATGTTGTAAATCATTGGAATTGGCCTAGGAATGCCAAGGGAAATATGCCCCCTTCATTTTTAAGTGTTCCTAAAGCATTTCACAACATTGCTTTTGTAGCCTATCAAGATTCCACAAGGAAGAATTTGCTTGACATGAGGTTTGGTTATATCCTATCATATGGATTTGCCTAGGGTAAATAGAAAGTATTAAAGCTAACAAAAAGATAAAAGGTAAAAGTTACAAAAATAATTCAAAATCCTACAACTTGATGTTCTCGAGGAATGAAAAAATCATTCTCAGTAGGTGTGATGTGTGTATTACATTCCAAACTAGACTAGAGCTAAATGGAAAATATAGAGCAGTAAGATTAAGTAAATACTACTTAACAATTATCTAGTTCGTTCCTTAGCAGTGATGATGAGAATGGTGCCATTTTTATCCTTCGGAAACTCTAACATAATCACACAATAGTAAATGTCTTCTTGATGTTTTCTTCATTAGTTCTCTCCAACCAAAAAATAATTTCCATACACATAAAGACATAATTATGTTATAACTGAATGACAAAAAAAAAGTTAATAAAGAAATCAAGTTATGTTATGATTCTTGTAATTATAATTGTATCAATTGTACCCATCATACTTGAACCAATGAAGTGTATTCAATAAAAATTGAGAACTCCCTAATCCAAGAAATAAATTTACTACATATAGGTTGTCCTCTTTCATGCAGTACTAATCACCTTGTTTAAGTAATATGCATTATTAAAAAAATTGCCTTGAAGTTCCATATTTCAGGCCAAAAAACATAAAGGTTTACAATTTCCACAAGTTAAAAAACTTAAAAAAAAAGGTTCCTCCTTCCCTGTGCCTTGTTCTCATAAATTCATAGAATGACTTTTTGTTGAAACTTAAAAGAAATAACAAAAAGAAAAAACCTTGGACAACACATAGTTGATCATCCAAATCAACACCAAAAAAAACCATATATAAATTACCTATAAATTCTTCCCAAGACCAATTTCATCTGAAAGAATTCCATTTAATTTATTGTTGTACAAGGAAAGCATCCACTACAACCCAACCTGCAATTTCAATCAATATGCCAATGAGAACTAAAACAATTTATGTAGGCATTCTACACCATTAATTTTCAAGAAAAATTAAAATTACTTAGCTATTGCTATTGCATTCATATTTGATAAAATTATCAGCTCAAAAATGCCTAAACAACTAGAAATAGCATGTATTCATCTTCTGGAAAATCACTCACAAGCTCGTAATCATGCAATGTTCCAGCATGGAACATAGATGGTTGTCTAACAATTTTCTCATTTACAACATGTACCAAATTATAGTACCTACACATATGAGTACATGTGAGTAAGGTTTTGGAATTTAAAAAAATATCACAAAAAATACCAATCTACCCTTAGCTAGTAGTGTTAACTACAACAGTCATGCAGACTCGCTTATTTATGGACATATTGTTCCTAGAAGCATTCATTTCTGAAAATCGATTCCTTGTCTTCACCTCCTGTCCTACACAGGCTACTACTGCTCTAACCTCCTCTTCAGAAAGACCCTATAGAAACAAATAATTTATAAGAAAAACAATTATGCAACAAGTTACAAATTTTGAATAAAGGAGAAAAAAATCATTTTTGAACCCAAGAAAATTCTACATGCCTGTGCTCGGGTAGCTGCAACAACAATAATTGCAACTTCTTCTACCTCTTGATGTTCTTTTGTAGCAGTGATTTTTCCTCCAAGTTTTTGCAAGTGATTCTATGTTAGTAATTAAGTATTTTATAAAACTACAACATAGCCCTCCTTATATAGATTAGTGGATGCAACCAATGTTATCAAAATTCAACATATGCCTAGAAAGGCCAATAAGTTAGTGGACCACTTATCAAATGAAGCTATTCACTCAAAAGATTGATAAGGTGGGGGAAGTCAATTCCATTTTTTTTAATGTGGTAAGAGTCATACAAGTAATGCTATGTCAGGTTGGGGAACTCTTCTTTGAGGTTCTAAATGATTAGCCTCTTTTTTATAAGACTATGTTGGCAGTACCTGGATTACAGTTGCTTGGTGGGATTCCAAACCCAAACAATGAGGCACAGTTGTGGAAACCTCATAGAGAGAAGCTACAAGCTACCATGATGACTTTTCAAAGTGAATTTATATTAGAGTCTTGCTTAGTGTAGCTTAAGACATGTGTAAATGATATTATCTCTGCAGATAGGCTTGGGGGAAAGTATTTGCAGAGAATAAGACATTGATTAGAGAAACATTGGATAGTTTGGATGCATTTGAAGGGAGCTTGGAGTGGCTAAAAATGGTTTTTGGTTCAAATGTTGAGTTTCCATGGCAATGTGTGTGTGAGATTGTTTTGAAGCACTCAAAGAGTTAGTGGGATGAATTTTTTGAAAGCCTATTTGTTAGTATGATGAAACAAATAATAGCTGATGGATTTGTAGATATCCGTGAGAGAGTTAAGGTCAATAAATGCCTTGCAGCCATAGTTACATCTCTAGAAAGTTACAAAGATGTTGAAACCCATTTGCACAAATTAACTACTAGTGAGGGTTGGCTTGTCAAGAGAGGGGACCTAAAAAGTGTCAATTTACCATAGATGAGGGGTCCAAGAATATTATGGAAGACCTCCTAAGTTTTCTTCATGCACATAAATCCCCTTCAAGGATAAATGATTTAGCACCTTATTTGCAAGAGCAATTCTTCCATTTTATCTCAACATTGATTGTTGAGATTGAAGAACATCTTGCACATCTTTCAGAAGCTCTCTATCAAGAAATAAAAAATGAGGAGATACTAAAAAAAATGAACAAGGATACACTAGAATCGACAGTTATAGTGGAAAGGGTACTTTTCTTATGAATGCTTTTAGTTTCTCTCAGTTATCATTCAACTTACCTTCCATTAGTTCTTGGCTCGTCTCAGCTCTGGTTTATCAAGAACAAAGCTTCAGTTTCAAGGAAAGGATCTTCAACTTTCAAATATTCCAGTACTGATTTTGATTACCCTCTTCTAGAAATTTTTGGAAGACAAATAATAATGAGAGGGGCCAGTTTGAAGCCTAAATCACATGATAAACATAATAGCAACAAATTGAATAAACTAAGAAGAACTATGCACAATCTTTGTATTAGAGCTCATAGCATGTGGATATTGTGGATAACTGAAGAGCTTTCAAGAATTCTCACAAGAGATCTAAGGGAGGATGATTATTTATCCATAGTCAATACTAAATTATTAATTCAAAAATATGGCTATGCTTGAAATTTGATAACAACTCTTAGTAAACTTACTAAATTTGCTGCAAGGGCACCATAGGAGTCCAATTTTCAAGTTTTTTCAATTTTGGTTATGTAATGGGTTTTAGGTGTTTTCATCTAAATATGGTCTAATAGACCATTTTTTATGTGATTTGATTCATTTAGAGTCCATAGGGTTAATATTTCTAAATGATGTAAAAGTTGCCAAATTGTTGTAATGGCAATATTGGAAAAATGCAAAAAAATTGCAAATGATGGAATGTCAAGCGTCAAGTAGTTAGAAAGTTGGTTTGTGTCAATTAGTTTGATGAGGTTTTATGTATAAGAGACTAATAAATCCTTGAGAGGATACAGGGATTCAGAGATACTTTGTATCTTGAAAATCAAGCAATAAAAATTCCCTAATTCATTGTATTTTTTGTGTTTTTTACTGGAAATTGCTGCTCTCTTGCTCTGTATGATTTTGTAAGAGCTCCTTGGAATATGAACTGAACTATAATTGTTTGGGTAGTGAGTCTAATTTATTTTGACAATGGTTTGATCAAATTTCATTGAGTTTTGAGCAACTTACAGGCTTTTGTTTAACTACGGGTCTACAACCCTCTTAGAGGGTTTGAGTTCTTTCAAAATGTAAACTTAGACCATTCCACCATTAGAGTAGGTTGTAGAAAGGTGGAATGGGTACCAATAAAGTACGATTAGATGTAGGTACAGGTTTTTAAGATTGGGGAAGGCGTTTGAAGGAGAAATCAATGTTTCCCTAGTGAAATTTCTATAGATTTGGCCTAAAATGAATGGCTAGAAGTGGTAGTTGGGAAAAATTTATTAGGGTTTGGCTGGGAGATTTTTTTTGGAATGAGTAGGTATATATCGAAGTGTTTGAAGCATTAGCAGAGTATTTGGAGGCTTGGAGAGCTGAGTTACTTAAAACCCTCATTGTTTCCATTGAGTTTTTAATGAAATTTGATGGTTAAAGGTAGGGAATGGTAGAAACCCTTTGGGGAAGAAAAATTCAAAGGTTTATTAAGCTTGTGCAGGTCATTTTAAGAGTGTTTGATGATTTTTTGGAGGAAGGTAGAGTGTGGAAATAGGATTTTCACTAAACCCTCCTTAAACTTTCTAAAAATGAGGGTTTATTGGTTTGGTGTTTAGATCTATGTTTTGGTGGCTAAAAATTGATGAATCTATGGTTGTGTGGGATGTAGAAGGTCTTAAAACAAGAATTTGGGTTTGGGAAAGAGTTTAGAGACATGATTCTTTGTAAAATTGAACTATTTGAGGTTTAGGACAACATAGAAAGTTGTTTTTGAGAATGATGGTCCAAAGTGACCTATACTTCTTTTGAGTTATGTTTTATAATGACATAAAGGGTGTCTGAAAATACATTTGTTTAGTGGGTTCAGTGAGTTTTTGGAAAGATAAGGTCAAGAAACCTTAGTTGCAAACCTACAAGGGAAACTACTTGAAAAGTTGAAGAGTTGATGTCATGAACTTTTAATAGTTGTGAAGCTATTTCAAAGGTCTCAAACTGTGATTGATAGTTGGAAGAAACCCTGAATTGCATCAAAATATAAGTCCTTTATTTTATTCTATATACAATTTCCTTCAGTGGATGCATGTAGAGATTCATAAGACTCGATACTGAACCAAGAAACAAATATTATGACAATGATTACTAGAAAAAGAGATTTGAAGATTGAAATCAATAATTGATATGATAAAAAAGTTAAGGTGCCAAAAAAACCTATAAATACTTTGTAATCAAATTCCATTTGCAAATTATTGGTAAAACAACTGAAATGGCTTGCTTTATGCCCCTTGCAAATGGCAAGTATGCCATATTTAATACTAAAATTCTTAATTCGAAAAGATGGCAATGTTTGAAATTTAACACTTAGTATTCTCATAAGAATGACATCCATTTTGATTGCCTTGAAAGATTTTGTTAGCATGTGATACAAAATTCAGCAACAAACACATCAACCATGATGGATACAAAAAAAAGGATTAAAGCTTACTTGCAAAAGCTTGGTAGTAAGCCTGAACTAAAGCAATCACCAAAATTCCTGAGCCCATCACAACAAAATTTTCCAAAATATTTGCAGCCTATATATGTCATATGTAATTTCAGAAATCAAATGCAAATGTATATACAGTTTAAGAGAAAAATTTTGAACTTCTTCATACAATAATAATATTACTATAGTAGGCTCCAAACAAGAAATGTTTCCTCAATAAATGATGTAAGAGACTCATGTTGGATAGAAAACCAAAATAGTTTATGAAACAATGTACAAAAATTATTGTCTTACATAAAATTACACACACGAACATAGAGTTGTCTACAATAATGGAGTGGGCATGAAGAATATTATAATCCTAATATGATCATCTCTCTAATCCTTTGCAAGTAAAATTAAATCCCCATGGGGCCTCAAATAGGAATATGAAGGAACTGTTATTTGATTTTTCTTCCAGCTAAATTAGGTAGACTTGTTATTGTGTTTGCATTTAAACAATAAAAGATACATATCACTTTCTGCTAAGTTTCATTCATGTGCATAAAGGAGATTGTAAAAAATATTGCATTATTACCGTTGTGCAATTGCATACAATAAGAAAGGGAGCCAACATTTATTGTAATGTAATCTTTATTGATGATCATAAGTGTATAATTTCCCTCACAAGCCAAGGGACTAACTATTATAATTCTTATAAAGAAAAGCCTATACACTTATAGATAAAAAAAACAAATGCACATAAAATGAAGAGGGACTCGTCATTGCCTAAAATGATGAATCTCGTTGGCCTTGTACTACATCATCTCAGTCTTTCTCACTTGTCCTGCCTCCATTTGATGCTCTCCTTGCTACTCCTAGGTTCCCTACATCTTAAATTGAAGTGATGTTAGAGCAATGAAGGGTCACTAATCAAATCATGCACAAGCATCCATAAACATGTAATCAGATGTCCATAAGCATTAAAATATTTAGCATATAATAAGTATACAAGAAAACAATAAAAGGAGTAATCAAACACACCTATGATACACTTTGTTTATCTAATTGGTTCGTTCTTTATGAAGATTTAGGACAAGTCTATGTTACTATTTTGATTCAACTAATTACAATATGTGGTGTAAAATGTGACTCCCACAAGGGTAGATCCCAACATGCTGCCCTTGGATGTTTTAAGAGGGATATTAAATTGAGCAACTTGATCAAATCAAGTTCAATCTTGATGCATTAAATCAATATGGGATCACACCAGCTGATCAACTTTCATTATCACATTCAAAGATGCAACAAAAAAGTTTGAATTATTAAGAATGTTACTCTTTATCTTTCACAATGAATCAAATAGTAGGTTGCTTGGACTTATTGTTTTTCTAGAGATATCTTTCAATCTTCTTAAGTGGATCCAAAAACCATTTTAATAATGATATGAGTTGGATTTCATTGTCATCATTTTCAAGGAGCCACTAAAGAATGGAATAAGACAAAGACAACAATCATTCAAAGATGAAACATGTTGTCTCTTCCCAAGAAACAAATTATTTATGTGATAACGGTGAAAATGCACAACAAAATTAGCACATGAAACCCAATAAACTAGACATGAAAGAAAAATCAAATAGTGTAGAATTTGATGCCTTTGACAAGAGAAATATGAAGTCTAGAATGCAAATGCATCAAGTTCAATTATGCTCTGATTAATACATTGATAGATATGAAATTGATTGTTTATCAAGCAACATTGACATAAAGATGCAATTGAGTGATAATCAAGCTACATTGACATAAAGATGCAATTGACTGCTAATCAAGCTACATTGTCAATGATGCTATGAAAAGGTCACAAGAAATGAGTAATGAAGGATATAGTCATAGTAGCTTCCATATAGATCATAGGACCATACCATAAAGAATCAAATAGTAAGAATGTTCATTCATGAATTGCAAGTAAAGGTATTGAACATACATTTTGTTTTGTATCTGAGATAAGCATCTTTCTTTTCATGTGTTTTCTTTTCAAATTATCAAATAGGCTATTGCATTAAATATGAGTAGGAACACTTGTTTGGAGATAAATAAGCATGTTATGAGTGAATGGAGCCAACTAGCAATATTACCAAACTGTGTTTCATTTAGCATGAGAATAAAAGCAATCACTTTAAGCACACTGGTTTTTAAAGGACAACATGGTGTATTCCAATGGAGCAGCCCCAAGCATGAACATTACAAAAAGCCATTTAGGGAAAATGTGTTTCATAAAAGGATGCCAAGACACACACAACAAAAAATACTCATTTGAAGGTTATATCAAGGTGAAGGTGAGTTCTTTTAGTCTACTCTGTACCTAAAAATATGATTGTGCATCTACATTAAAGTGTACAGTGGTTTCAGTGCATGGAAATCATTTGAATGCATAAATGCAGTCCATTGAAAAATTAGACCATGATGGAATGAAATAAAACTAATAAAATATGCTTTTAAGGTCCTATCTTGTCAATTAATTGAAAGCAGAATGCATATAAGAGAAACTTATGATTACAGAGGTGCTAGGATCCAAAAGTGATGCTTACAACACAACAAGATGGAGATAGCTTGTTCCAAGGAAAACAATATGGAGTTTGTTTCAGAATAAGTAAATTTTGGTAAAGGTGACAATGTGAACAATGCCTATGCAAGAAGGACAAAATCATGTGATCTAACCAAGAGTAATACAGAAAATGCAAAAACCCAACTATTTATTCATGACCGTGGCCTCGTAAAAATCAGATTTTCTTCACCAAATCAAGAACGCACTTGGGGTTTTGTAATGAAATTGCAAATACAAAGATATTGAAATGAATAGCATGGAGTTTTTTCTTAAGGAAAAGCACAAAAGTATATAAAACCCTAGTCAATTCTTCATGGTTGTGGCCAAAGAATCAGTTTTTCTTCACAAAATCACACAAAAAACACTTGGGGTTTTTGAATAAAACTCCAAATATAGAAGGAAAATGTTAAACTTTCACTTGTTATCAATGGCTGGGGCTCGAAATGAGTTTTATTTGCAGAAAGAAAGTGAAGAATTCATCAGGAAAAATCTTACCCAAGCTCGAATGGCTTGCTTTTCATGAAATATGCAAGCATTTAACTACTAAAAAAGCCTCCATTTTAGCTTCAAAGAGTCTCCACCATGGCAACTAAAGACAAAATAGAAACCCACAGAGAAAAATGGACTTAAAAAATAATCAAAACATATTACACAGCCACAACTTTTAATCATGAAATAGCTTTCAAAATGGAGTAAAAGCCAAAAATTTTCTAAAGAATTGCATTTACCTCATTTCTTTAGTGGTCTCCATAAAAACCCAGTCAAATAATTGACCAAGACACCATTTTTGTGTGCACTCAACAAAACCCCATGCACCAGAATGGAGCTTTCCAGAAGCTTGATGTAAATGAATGGTTTTTTTTCACTTTTTCCCATGTGTTTTGTTTAGGGTTTAGAACCCTATGGAGGTCGATAGGTGAATTTTTCCTTGGTTTTTTTTAAATTGCAATACATTTTAATGTGTTATGTGGGATTTGAAGTGAAGTTTATGAATTAGGCTTTTTTTTTCCTTATTGCCTTTTATTCATTTGAGAAACCATGTGTCTTTCCATTTGAAAATGGAAAGTTTTCAAAGACTTTTCAAGCTACCTTGTTTCCTCACATGACCGAATTATTGGTCTTTTATTCGTCTTTGAAAATCAGAGCTCTGATTAGGTGATAATCATAAGCCACTTATGGCTTTGAAAATGCAAAAATGATGTGTGAGCTAAATCCAATGCCTTGGAGGAGTTATTATTTTGGCCTGAATGATTTTACAAGCATTCAATTATATCATTTATTTTGCATTAGCTATCTTGTAAAACATTATATAAGTGATTTTCAAATCACTTTATTTTAATGTTATTTATTTAATATAAGTATTAATGTAATCTAAGGAAGTGATGGGGCCTCTTTTTGCATTATATTTTGAAATGTAAGGTAATTTGTTTAAGTGATGTATTATGAATCAATTAATCAAATTATTATTCTTTTGAATGCAAATTAGAGTCTTGTGCTTTTACAAAAGCACTAAGGGTGTGAGTCAATGTTCTTAGAGACAAAATGATGTTTGGTAGACATGAGAAGATGTGTGAAGAATTGTATTTGACTCATTTTGGGGAAATGTACTATTTGATGGTATTATATAATATTATAATATTATATAATATAAATATTAATATTATATATTATAATATTATGAAAACTTATATTATAATATAAATTTTATTAATATAATATAATATAATAATATTATATACATGACTTAATAGAATCTATATAGATTCTATTAAATAGAGGACTTAATATTATATAGATGATAGATAATTCATGAATCAACTTTGTCCATGAAGAAGGGAGCTATAAGTAAAAAGTAATGAAACTCTGAATTTCATTAAGAGTTTGATCTTGACTCAAGATGAATGCTAGCAACATGCTTAACACATGCAAGTCAGACATAAAGTGGTGTATCCAGTGACGAACAAGTGAGTAATGCGTAAGAGCCTACTCTTGGGAGGGGACCAATTTTAGGTAGGGGTTCAATGAGGGGGACTTAAAATCTATGGATTATGATCAAATTTGAAAGAAAAAAGAATAGAGGAGTAATAATCATTTATTTAGTCATTTTTATTTGTTTGATAATAGTCATTTATTTAGTCATTTTTATTTGTCTGATATTAGTCATTTAGTTTTGATTTTACCTAATGACTAGATTAATCACTTATAAATGACCAGATTAGTCATTTATTTGCAATATTCTACTAGTGTTAGTCACATGACTAAAATTTTTAGTCATGTGGCTAAAATTTTTAGTCATGTGACTAAACAATTTAGTCACATAGTCATTTATTTGCCAAATTCTACTAGTGTTGAGACCGCAATGTCTCCTTCATGTTGACCCAAAAGGAAGCCCCTCTCCCTTTTCGTTGTTCACTTTTTATTTTTGCCTTCCATTTGGGGATGATCCAAGGCATTAAGATTGCAATGTCTCTTTCATGTTGACCCAAATGGAACCCCTTTTCCTTTTCCTCTTTTCATTTTTCATTTTTTTCATCCATTTGAGGATTATGCAAGGCATTGAGACCACAATGTATCCTTCATGTTGACTCAAAAAAGGCTCTTTTACTTTGTCTTTTACTTTTCCTTTTGTTATCCTTTTGAGGACAATGCAAAGCATCACAACATCCTATGTCTCTTCCATGTTGACTGAACATGACTCCTTTTTTATTTTTATTTCACTCTCTTTGTGTCCTTCTTCCCATTCTATGTATTTGGGGGAATGACGACAGTTCCACCCTCTCTACACAAATATTGTAGCAATGAACATAATGACCCCAAATCCATAGATCCCTTATGTGTTTGTGGTTTTTCATTTTGGGTGAACCCCGCCCTTTTCTCTTTTCTTTTTCCTTTTTCTTTTACATGAAACAACCTCCCTAAGAAATATATCATTTGGCATAGGGCTTTCCAAGATGGCTCTCATTTCATTTTTTTATTTTTTATTTATTTTTCCTTTCTCTACTTTACAGAAATTTCATACAAAGCAGTGTATAGCAATTCCTTTAAATTAGGCGCATATATTGGCATTATTTAATTTTTCATTTTCTTTTCTTCACCTTTGGTTCCTAGTGAAACCTTATTACTTCATACAATGTGTTTTTTTCTTTGTGGATGATATTGGTCATAATGTCTTCCATGAAAGTGACCTATCTTAGCATATTACATTCCTCTTAGTGGCCTGATGTGACACACTACGTCCCCTAATTTGTGAATCTTCTATCTTTCGATTGGTCCTCTCTTGGAGACATTAGAGGAAATGTTCCCTAAGTAAAAGACCTCACGTGAATCAAATAAGACTCCTTCAAACACTCTCATTTTACATTTTTTGTATTTTTGCACTTTGCTTTTACATCTCTTACATTCATAGCCACCTTGGATAATACAACTTGCATTCCTGTGGTCCCTGTAGACATGCAAAACTAACATCATGCATTAATCATATTTTCCTATCAAATAAATCAATTTTATTTGATTAACCTCTAAAGTCCTCCATTTAAATTAAATAAATTCATATTTAATTCTAACATCATCCCCTTTAGCTAAATAAATCAAAATATTTATTTAACTAGGTCTTAGTCATTTTCCATCTCCTTTTGATTTATTTTAATCAATAAATCTAAATCAAATAGGTCAAATCACCTAATCCTCTATTAAGTTGATTCAATCATGATTAATGTTAATCTTAATGCAAGTCCCATCCTCTAGCTTTTCCCACTTGCACAAATAAATAATTTAATTGATTTATTAAATCTTCTAATTTCCATCACCATGGAATCTTTAGGGAATATTCCTCCAATTTGAGTTTCCCCCTCAAAATAATTATCCCTTCCAACATAGCATTAACTCCCCTCTTACATGGCCCCCACTTGGCATTTAAGACCCCTTTCTTCTCCCTCCAACAAGTCAAACTTCAAATTTGAAAAGGCCATCTAATGTCATTTATGGGCACATTCACCAAAACTTGCGCAACCTTTGCCCATTCACATGGTGACAAGTGTCTTCTTCCTATTGGTTGAGGATTAGTCCCACATTCCTCAACTTTGGCTCTGCTCTCCTCTATCTCACCTATAAATCCAAGGCTTTCCTTCATCATTTGCATCCACAATTTGAGCAAAGTTACTCTCTCCACATTGAGAGATAATTTTATTCACTCCATTGTCATTTGCATCTTAAGGAATTTTTATTAAATTTTATTCACTCCATTGTCATTTGCATCTTAAGGAATTTTTATCATCATTGGCTTGTCAAGGGTTGGGAAAGGGCTACTTTCTACACAAAGAGTAGCACCAATCCAATATGGGATAGGTATACATTGTGCATCTTTTATGATTTTAATTAGTTTGTTTCATTAATTTGTTTATGAGGTATAATGTATTATTTCATAGGAGCATTTGTTTATTTGTTTAGTCCTTAACTCACCATGCTAATGAGTGTTGGATTATATAGCTAATTTTTAGATTTACGGTGTTCACAAAATGGCGCTAGAAGGAGGGCATTGATGAGTTGATATTTTTTTGCATACATGCAGATTTGTTGATTTATCTCTATATTTTGATACATAGTTGGCATATCCGCATCTCTTGTGATACATTTTAGACTTATGTCGGTATACTCATTTCAAAGAGTCTTCAACTCACAATATCTTTTAGACAATTCTAGTAGTTGTTTACTATGATTACATGAGAATTTAAAGCCTTTATAGTTTGTTTCTAGTAAGCTTCAAGGCTTTGGACATTCTAATTACATGAAAGTACAAAAAAATAATTTCATATTATATATTAGTTGTCATTTCAATAGATAATATGAATACTTTTGCTTTTGTTGAAATGCTTTGTAACATTCTAATGGTTTATTGAAATTTTCTAATAGCTAATATGAAGGTTTAGTGTTAGATTTCATTTACTCGAAATTCTATTAAGCTCTTTTTCTTTTTTTCAAAAAATCTACTTTGCACATATCCTATAGTCAATACATTCCATAAATGATATCCCTTTAATGCTGGAAGCTGGCAAAATAGCCATACTATGCATATGCATGCAAATTTCTAAAATGAACGTCTGCCAGTTGGATTAGCTTGAAAGCTTCCAACAACAAAAAAAACCCATTTGGTAGTCAACTTTGTTAGCTCTCCCACTTTTAGATAGTGGGCCTAACGAATGTTACTATTTTTATTATTGATGTAGACAAAAAGTTTCTAGTGCCCCTACCAGATTCAATTATATGAAAATACTATAATTTATGCTAGATGGGAATGTGCAAGATCATGATGGGCCAAAAAGTAGTGATATGTAAGTGATATGATGACCCATGTGGCTGGTGACTTTTTTTTTACCCAAAATTGATGAAATGAAAAGGGTTTTTAAAGGAGATTCTCAAATTTCCACCTATATAAATTATGCTTTACTTTGAATTTAATAAATTATTATTATTCATTTTCTATTTAAATTAGGACTAAAGTCTCGATTGATAGGATGATTGAAAAAAAAACTATAGCTTTCAAATGGTATCACATTTTTTAAATCTGAAATATGTGTCACATTCTATGCTTCACATACTATAGGATTAAGAAAAAAGAATTGAATCTCATGAAGTTTTGACCAGGTTAAGGTGGTGAGACATACAATTTTTTATATTTTTTAAAATTTGTAATAAAAAATTCATAATTAATTATTTACTTGGAAAAAAATTACAAAAAAATATCCATCACATCAAGACATGAGTCCTCTACTTATATCTAAAATATTATAAAAAAATATTATCATTTTATTATGGATAGGTTGGTTAGACAGACACCTTCTTCTTATTTTTTCCCTGAAATTTTCACCAAATAGATTTTTTTATTTTCTAAATAAACCTAGTAGTTTAGAAACTACATTCAATTTGCTACAGATTCTATTCTTACATATTTTTGAAATAATATAGATAACTTATTCAAATTTTTATGTCAAGTTGCCTAACTCTAATTTTTCTGAATTTTATTGCCACTTAAGGGCCTATTTTTTTCATGATGATCCTGCACATACCTAGATATGCATTGAAATCATCATGTTATTAGTCATTGTTGTCATGTTGCCCCCCATTCTGAATTTGTCTTCTTTCTGGTAGCTTGTTATGATTTTAACAACTTCCATGTATATAACTTAAATTTTTTGAACAAATCACCTAGCAGGATTGAGCTATGCCTAACCTCTTGAAAGTGCCGCTAT
This sequence comes from Sequoiadendron giganteum, assembly GCA_007115665.2. Classification (NCBI taxonomy): domain Eukaryota; kingdom Viridiplantae; phylum Streptophyta; class Pinopsida; order Cupressales; family Cupressaceae; genus Sequoiadendron; species Sequoiadendron giganteum. The sequence continues at coordinate 211,055,941 of CM021101.1, forward strand.
TATTATAGTAGTCAAGAATCACGGGTTTGATTGTGACTTGCACTATATGTAAGGAGGGGATTGGGAAGCCATAAATCAACCTCTCAAAGCATGTATATTTTATCTCAGATTTGATTCATTCACAAGTAAGCACCTGCCTTCATTATTATGGAAGTTGTGCCATATTAAAGAAGTCAACTTAGCATGGGGATGTGGGCAAAATATTAGGTGAGATTACAATGGACCATCAAATCCTATTGCAACATTATTCAATATCAAAAATATATATATATTGAAATGTGTGCTCCCTCATAGCCATGGCCCTCCCTTCACTTAATTCATTGGAAGCATATACAATGAATGATGTATCATGAGATAAATGCAGAGGAAGATTTGGTTGCTAACATCACTATTGACGGCCAGGAGGAAATTATATTTGACATGGTGGTTGACGAGTGACCTCCATTGAAAATACTTCTTGATGATTTCACAGGAAAGGTGATCATTGTTTCTACAAGAAAATGTGATCATTAATTATTATGGTTTGTATGAATTGATTTCAGATATGTAGGGATTTGTTTTTAGTGCACTTTGTTGTCTTGTCTCATCCATGCTAAGTTGAGTTTTTTGAGCTCCTACAAAGTCAAAGTTATGTCAATTTAAATTCTTAGCTACTAATGAATGACATTGAATAAACTCAACTTCTACCCATGATAACGTACAGGCCTAGAATAACCTCACCAATTAGTTACAATAGAGACTGTAAGGGGATACAACTCTACATTTACACCAGAATTCAAACAGGAATACCTCACACACAACCCTCTTGTAAAAATTTAGTTTATTTAGACTTTGAAGTTGGTAAGATCTGAAACATGACTCTTTACCATGAACATCTAGAAAATGTAAGCCATAGGTTTTAAATAGTAGCGGCAAGCTTTTCACTCGAGTAGTGTCAATAAGTACACCCACTTTTGAAAGGTCATCTCATGAGGGATATATAAGGGAAAAGTATTATGGATTTAGGGAACACACAAACATAATCTAAAAGGCAACGCGTGGATGAGTTTGGTAGGCACAAGCATCACTCAAATTTTAAGATGGACAGTGGATTTCAGTGTTATAGTTGTGTAAATAGCAATAGTTTGGATTTAAAGCTTCCATTCCAAATTGTATTTGTCATTGAGTGGTCTTTATGCAATTATCATACCAAAACTATGCACAATACTATTGACATCTCTGCAGAATCACTTGAGCCATCAATGCATGTTCTAGTTTTAAGTTTATAAGTTTGAGGGGTCACATTCTCTTAAAACCATCAATCAAGGTTCATTTTGGATTGACATACATTTACAATTTCTTATTTGGACTCTTGGAATAAAATATATTTATTGTGACCATTGAATGCATAAGAAACTCTTGCATGAGAATGCATTTATTATAACCCTTGAATGCATTCATTTTGTTTATTTCTTAAAATAAATCTCATTTCTATGATTTTACTTTGTAATGTTTTATAGGTTAGTGTTGGAGCTGGACATTAGAGTTGAACAAAGGCAAATGAATTGGAGTTATAAATTTTTCAAAATTAAGACTTGAAAAAGCATTTTTAATGCTTGTGGTTATAATCTGAGGCTCCAATTCCTACTTTCATTTTATGTTTTAAACCAACTCACTTTTCAATTTGGGTTTATAATCAATCACTGATTTGATCTTTTCAAAGTTGGATTAAAATTGAACCTTAGAAACTTACTAAATTTCAATTTGGGCTCTAAAAATTTGACAAAACAACTCTCACATTTCAATTTTGGGGCTTTAAAAAGAACTCAATTTTGCCTTTGGAGATTAAAATGAACATGTTCTTTTGTGTCTTGTAATATTTTTTTCAAATTAATCTCATTTAAAAATGCGTATGCACTTCTCTCGTGCTTCATGGTGATCATGGGAATCAAAAGTCTTTTTGGTGACATTAAGTTGCATAAAACATTACCTCCACATTTTAATTTAGGTACCTTAAAATTGAACAAAACATCTTGTGAGTGTGAGTAAGCCTATTGTGTGTGTTCTCCCTTTGTTTCTAAACAAATTTTGATCAAACTACGAATATGTTTGCTCACTTTTTTTTATCTTAGAGGGCTTGCCTTGTGGGAAAAATTACTCACCCAAGGGAATGAACCAACCGGTAACACTCTAAAGCCAAGAGTATTTCCAACCGGGATATAAAAGTGGGTACTGGAACAAAGGCTAGTATCATGTGGTTGGCTCTGATGATAAGGGAAACAATGGCCTCTCGTTGCATGGGTCAATCTCCATGAATGAAAAGTTTGAATTAAAACCCCTTGTTTAGCAAAGGCCAAAATACTATCTATTTGTTAGTGCAAAAGGTCATGTCCTTTGAAGCCACCCCACATATATAGGCGATTTTGTTGTAGAGATAAAAAGTATGCCATGGGAGATTCATGGGTACTAATCCTTGGCTGACCTGAGAAGTGTGTGTTGTGGATGGGAGCTAATGTGGTCAAGCATCTAATCATCCACATTGAATATACGCAGCTAGATTTATCCAAGTGGGAAGCCAACAAATATTGTCTTTTCAGCCTAGGGTTGTGCACGTCATTGGAATCAAAACACTTTCCTTGGATCTAAAATATTGGAAAACAAACATTCATAGATAACTTAAAAATTTCAAACCCTTTGGAGGAAATGAATATCCTTTGACAAATCTAAGTGCTCTTGCTTACCCTAGGGATTATATCCTCAGAGGTTTATAAGTACTTGGGTTTAATCATCATTTGTTTTCCCTAAAGTCAACTTAGGGAACTATGCTCTTGAAACCTTGATTTTTCACATAATGGACATTATGGAATGAAAAGGAATTGAGACATAGACATTTAGTTTGAAACATTAATCGAAGAATTATTTGTGGTAAAAGGAACTCATTAAGCAAAGATAAAGACAATTGACCAAACACGTGCTCTCTCAAATGATTTCCCACAAGATCAAAATATGGAGACCCAAGCTCAAAATTCTTAGTCCAAAAGATCATGATGAACATTTTGAAAGACTTCTTGAAGTTAGAGAAAGATTGGTTTACAACTTCTACAAGAAAGCTTCAAGAAACAACCATGACTTGTATGAGTTTTATTATCAACAAAATCCAACATTTTTCAAAGTTTTTCTTTTCTCATATAGGAAGTCAAGCATGTTATTCAAAACTAAGATCTTGTAAGGAGTTTTATCTAGGTCAAGTTTAGGATCAAAATCATTCACTCTCATCCACCTCTCAACCATCAAAATCAGTTAAATCACCTCAAAAATAACTCTTGGAAACTTTGAAAACATCATTTATGCTAAACTTCTAGGAAAAATCAAAACCACTTTGTTTGACTTAATACACTTAGTCAAACAATAATCTTGTGCATGAGTTTAATATAGAATAACACATCTTCCTAGGGTATAAAAGTTCATTATCATCTTGTTTGACTTAACATACTTAGTCAAATTATTCAATCCATAATCACCTTGTTTGACTGAACACACTTAGTCAAACCATCCTCTCATGTACAATTTTACTCTAGGATAACACAACTTCCTAGAGTTTAAAAGTGAATTATCACTTTTGTTTGACTTTACACACTTGGTCAAACTATCAATCCATCACAATCGATCAAATCAAGTCCTAAAATTTTAGCATCTCCCTCAAGGTTCCTCAAGAGTTTCATCATCTGTATCACCCATCTTTGGTTTATCTCATCCTCATCATCATTTTGATCCTTAAATTATCCTAGTTCTTTTCTTCTTTAAGCCTAAGGTTTATACCAATCTAAGGGGTTAGAGGTTCATCTCTTACATTAAAATAAAAATGATATCTATTTTATGGTTCAAACTAGATCTCAACACAAGAAGAATATGGAGCAAAACAAAGAAACATCCATTTCGAGCGATCTAAGTCAAACCGAAACAATATTCGACCCAATGATAACTATTGACCTCCCAATCAATCCTCCTCAAGTACCTCAAAATTCTCAAGAGGAAGGTCATATAGAGGAAATCACTGATAATGGGATGACACAAGAACTTCTAGAAATGGTGCAAAACCCTAAAAACCACCAAATTTTCAATGCCATGCTGGGATTGTACCCATGCCAATACATGTCAGAGTTAGAAAAAGAAGGGACTAAAATCCCTTCTAACTTTAACATAAGAACCATTGTGGAGAGGCTTCTTGGTATCATGCCCTCACCCACATCCATACTTCCATTTCAAAATGTCACCCAAGACATCCCCCAAATCATATCATCTATCACTTCAACCCCACCAATTGTTAACAAGGGAAGCGCCATGCTTCATGAACTCCAAAAACATCACCTCATGAAAAATTGAGGGTTGAATGCAAGTATCATATCAGATCAATTTTTCCTAGTAAATCCATTACACCCTTACATGCAACATCAGATTATCCTCTAGACATGCAAACCTCTCTCCTTATCTCAAAAGGAGAAGGTGACTTGTTTGGAGCAGGGGGAATCTTTGATCCCTCATCATCACTTCAAGGGATTGTACCACCCATATTTTCACCATTTTCACCCTTACCACTTACATCTACATCATCCCTCGGGTTGAGTCTTCCTCCTCTTCTTCCCGTGATGTCATTTGTATCACAACAACAAATGGAAACCATCCAACAAACCACATCGATCAACACATCCACCATTCCTCAAAGCATGGTTTCTCAAGGACCAAGCACCTTGATCACACCATCCATAGCTCAAACCCCGATCATTAACACAATTTTTTCACTCATCAAAATGGTCGGCATTCTTCCTAACCCACCACCATTACCACTAAGACACAACACTGCCAATTCATTCACCATGACGTCGCAAGACGATCGACAAGCTGCTCAACAAAAAACACTCCAAAATCAACAGGCTATATAACTAGATTCTTAGCAAGCACATGCATAATTAACTACACAACAAGCACAATAGGATGGACAAGCCCAAGCCTTATTACAACAACAAAAAACCACACCATCTATGCAAGAAGCTCAAGCAATCCAAGCTGTGCAGGAAGCTCAAGCCACTCAAACCACACAAGTTGCACAAGATGCACATGTCGATCAGATTGCAGAGGCAATCCAACAAGTGCACACTGAGGCACGAGCCCAATTCCAATCTCAGCAAGCACAAGCATACGCACAAAACCAGGCACAATTTCAAGCACAACAAGAAGTGTATTAGTAATCCTTTCAAGACTATCAATTACAAAAACAATAAAACCAACAACAAGCATTTCTAGCACAACAACAACATGACCAACAACAAGCATAGTTGGTGCAACAACAACATGACCAACAAAAAGGATTGTTGGATCAACAGCAAACGTAGGCATCACTTTCTCAACAAAGCTTGCAACAAATTCTCATCAACAACTCACTTGTCAATCCCACACCCCAAAAATTATTCACTCCACCTCTTGATCCACAAGGTGACATGATGGCACAAATCAAATTTCTCTCACAACAAGTGCTAGATTTTCAATCCAAAAAGATAATCAAGACACCTAGCAACTTGTGCCCTTATCCATTTGACATGAGATTGGAAATGGTACCATTCCTTAAAGGATTTTAAATCCCCAAATTTCATAAATATCATGGGATGGGAAACCCTGAAGATCACATCAGGGAGTTTCAAGTACATTGCATGGAAATCGCCTACAATGACATGTATCTAATGCGTCTGTTCCCTCGAATTTTGGCTAGTGATGCCATGAAATGGTTTTCTCATCTGCCTATTGGCATCAAAACATTTTAGGAAATTAAAGACACATTCCTCCAAAATTAAGCATTTAACATTTCTATGGATGTTAGTTTGGAAGAACTCTCAGTGCTCAAACAGGGAAAGGGGGAATCATTCACCACCTTTCTCCAATGATGGCGAGCCAAGGCCAATCAAAGCAAGTGGACCATGCCAGAAGAACAAAAATTCTATACCATCATTGACAATATAGACAAAACCTTGGCATTCTATATGAAGATGCAATGGATCACTACATATGATCAATTGATCCCTAAGGTGCTCAATATTGAACAAGCTCTTCTTACACAAGGGGGCATGCCCACTTATCTTAAACATCAAGATAGGCACTCATCCACCAGCTACAACAAAAAACCTCACACATGGGTCAAGAACCGAAATGTCACCAACAATGGAGTAGTGGTTTCCAAGGTTGTCATCAGCGCTCCCAAGCAAAATAATCAAATACATCATCATAAACTGTAGAATAATAATTAGAGTAATAGGAAAAAAAATATGGTGAACCAAAATAATCAAATACATCATCATAAACTGTAGAATAATAATTAGAGTAATAGGAAAAAAAATATGGTGAACCAACAACCACCCCATAATAAGATAAATAATCAAGGAGGACCACCTCTGTGAAACAAGTAGCCCCCCAAATGGAAATTCATAACCCTTGGGGAGTCAATTTAATCCATCATGGAAAATTTGGTCAATGAGGGCATCATCAAGGTCCCCACCCAAGATAATTATAGTGAACCCTAGGTGAAGCCACCTTGGTATAACAAAAGTGTCCTTTGTGATTATCATAAGCTCAAGGGACACACAACCACCAATTGTATGAAGTTGAAGAACACAATCCAAGATCTCATTAAGGATAAAATAATAAATGTTGAGCAACGTGTTGGAAATCAAGATCTGAAAATATACATGAATTTGATGCCCAATCACAATCAGGGAAAAAATCAAGGAAATAACAAAGGGAACAATAAAGGAAAACAAAAGTATGTTAGCGCAAACCTTGTATATGAAGACATCATGGCATGCATAGATGAAATGGTCACTGTCATTAGAGTGAAAGGAGCCAAAATTGATTATGAAGTCACCACATGTGGTGGAAAGGTTACTATTATAGGGGAATCACAACCATCTAAGACCCCCATATCAAATACAAAATCCATTCCTTATGATTATAACATGATTGACCAACTAAAAGAACCCCTGCTCAAATCTCTATCATGGAGTAACTGAAAATTTCTGCCACCCATAGGAAAATGCTTGATGAAGCATTAGCTATGTGCATTGTCTCTGCTAACCTTGATACAAAACAATTCTAGGCTATGGTTAGTAACATCATCACTCCAAATATCCTCACCTTTTCTGATCAAGACTTCCCCGCCCAGCCATCTCACAATCGTGAACTTCATCTTCAAGTACTAGTTCTCAAGAAAAAGGTCAAAAGGGTCTTGGTGGATGGAGGTGTGGGCCTCAATATTTGTTCGCTTAAACTTATAAAGAACTTGGGAATCTCAAAAGACTCCATCAACAAAAAGAAAGGCATTACCATCAGAGCATATGATGACCAGGAAAGAGTGTCTCAAGGCACTATCAAGATCCCAATCCAAGTGGGGCCAACTACTATAGAAACCACATCTCAGGTCCTCGACCTTGATTTTCCCTAAAACATCCTCTTAGGACACCCATGGATCCATGGAATGAAGGTGGTTGCCTCAAAATTTCACCAATATATCAAATTTTCATACCAAAATGAGGACCTCACAATACATGGTGATCCTGAGCCATTCGCCTATTGCAAAAACTTGGAAGCCAAGTTCCATAAAGTTCCCCAAGTGCCAAAGAACAATGAAGACCCCTCCACTCCCTATATATATCCATCTAGCCTCGCCTCCACTTCTATGAAAGAGACACCCTCCATCCCTGACATATCTAACATCAAGCTGATGATCTAAGACAATGGGTGTGGAGATTACATAATGAAGAAGAATTATTTTTCTGTAGGAGACTTACTTCAATATCCTAGGTCACATGGGTGACCTCAACCAGTTGAAACACCTGCCCACACTTTTATGGAAAACCCTTCTAGATTCCATTGTTGGGGGCATCTAATTCAAGAAAATGTGGATGAAAAAGACATTTCAAGCTCATTGTACCAAGATGAAAGGCCCACACCCATCGTACCCATGGATGAAGCTATTAGAGGATTGTAAATGATGCTTGGTATGGGCTACAACATAAATGAAAGCCTCAAAAGGAACAACAATGGCCAATTGGAACCCATCATTGTGGAGAGATGAATGAAAAATCTTGGCCTTGGGTGTACCCCTCCCAGTATAACCATACGTGGCCGAGGTCCCCAAGTTAATGCAGCTAGGAATCCCCATCATTTATCAACAAATCCCCTACGATTACACGTATCCACAGGCCTTCCCCTAGACAACTTCATCTTTGATGTAATAAAGGTTTGTAGAAGTAGTGATGACAAGGATACCATAAACAACTTACCCATGCTTTTTGAAGACTCTTCCCTACTCATTATTAGTGCCTCATCCATTGAGTCAGACCGTGGAACTCACAAAATTAACCTAGTTTACCCCCAACTCATTGACTATGACCAACAATGACCACAAGTTCTAGACACATTCAAAAATGATGAGGCTCTCTCATAATTAATGGTACTAAGGGATATAGTACCATGCGGAGATAATAAAGTTGGATTCACAATCACACTGGACACACATGCCTATTACAGGGAGACGATTGAGTCCTTCAGTTGCAAAAGTGAACAATTAAGAAATATCTCAAGGTCATTGAGTGAAAACCACATTGTGGCACTCTCTACCATAGAATAGTAAAAATAAAGGATGCATCCAATGGTGAAAACCTCTTTGAGGTGCCAAAGGATGAAGGATTCAATCTCCCCCTCACTGCACTTCATCAAGAAAAATTAGTTGTCCTACAAAAACAATGTAAGCCAGTCAATCTGGGAACAAAAGAAATGCCACACATCACCTTCTACACTAAGTCACTACTCATGGAAGAACAAGAGCTCCTAGAAAAATTATTAAGGGAAATAAAGGTAAAATTTTCATGGACCTACATTGACATGCCATGTCTTGATTCAGAAGTCCTGGTTCATCACTTAGTTGTCTATCTAGGGGAAAAACTAGTAAGACAGAAGTTGAGAAAGATGCACCCCCAGATAGCCTTGTTAGTCAAAGTGGAATTTTAGAAGCTCTTGGATTCAAGATTCATAAGGTCAATTGATTTTCCTAAATGGGTCTTGAATCTTTAACCTATTTCAAAGCCAAATGGGGGAATCCGCATTTGCACCTATTTTAGAGACCTAAACAAAGTGTGTCCTAACAATGACTTTCCGCTACCAAACATTGACATGATAGTGGATATGATGGTCAAACATGAGATGCTATCCCTAATGGATGGTTTCTAAGGCTACAACCAAATTATGAAGACCAGCATAATACAACATTCATATGTCCATGGGGGACCTACTGTTGGAACATGATGCCTTTCGGGTTAAAGAATGCAAGTGCAACATACCAAAGAGCCATGCCACTGATCTTTCATTACATGATTCAGAAGATAGTGGAATAATATGTAGATGACATATTGGAAAAATCTAGAAAAATACAAGACCACATAGTAGCCTTAAGCTCTATTTTTGATAGATTGGAAAAATATAAGGTTCGTCTTAATTTGAAGAAATGCATCTTTGGGGTGAAATCAGGAAAAATCCTAGGATATATAGTATCAATGAGAGGAATAGAAGTGGAAATCACCAAATTCAAGGTGATCCTTCATATGGAAGCACCCAGGACACTAAAATAGCTCAGAGGTCTACAAGGAAGGCTCCAGCCCATCCGCAGGTTCATCGCATAGCTAGTTGATAAAAAGATTCCATATTCAAATCTACTCCACAAGGGAGTAGCATACAAGTGGGATGAAAAATGCGAAAAAAAATTTAAAATAATCAAAGAATACTTACTCATGCCACCAATTTTGATGCCACCAATCTCGAGAAAACCATTGATCTTGTACATTTCAGCAAGTATGGCAGCTCTCAGTGCTCTATTAGCTCAACACGATGAAAATAGAAGGGAAAGATAAATATATTATATCAGTAGAACTATGGTGGGACATGAGCTAAACTATACTCCCATTGAAAAGGCTTGTCTGGTAGTTGTATTTGTAGCACATAAATTCAGACACTACATGCTCTCTCATCAAATCAAGTTGATTGTGAAGATAGATCCTCTCAAATACCTACTTTCTAAAACCACTCTCATGAGATGAAAAACCAAGTGGGTCATGATATTGAAAGAACATGACATTGAGTATGTGGATTGTAAGGCTATCAAGGGAAAATTAATTGCAGATCAACTAGTGAAGGCTCCTATTTATGCAGAAAACCCACTCATTTCAGAATTCCCCGATGAATCAGTTTTCAACCTAATTGTTGTAGACCACTTGAAGATGTATTTCGATGGATCTTACACACAACATAGATCAGGGGCAAGAATTTTATTCATAACTACCCAAGGAGACTGGATACCCAAATCTTACAAAATATCATTTCCATGCATGAATAATATAGCAGAGTATGAAGCTCTCATCATAGGCTTAAGGATTGTAGTACAATGGTGGATCATGGATCTAAAGGTATATGGGGATTCTTAGCTCATTATCAATTAGGTAAATAATGAATATCAGACCAAGGATGACAAATTGACTCCATACAAAAACTTGGTCGAGAGCCTCAAAGAATAATATAGCAGAGTATGAAGCTCTCGTCATAGGCTTAAGGATTGTAGTACAATGGTGGATCATGGATCTAAAGATATATGGGGATTCTCAGCTCATTATCAATCAGGTAAATAATGAATATCAGACCAAGGATGACAAACTGACTCCACACAAAAATTTGGTCGAGAGCCTCAAAGAGTTATTCATTGATATCACATTTGAATAGCTACCTAGAGCAAACAATAGAGTAGTGGACATAATGGTGACAATTGGATCACTCTTGGAAATCCCACGCAACATCCTTAAACAAGAATTCCTTGTAGAGCAGCTTCTCATACCAGAATTTGAGGTACCTGAGTCTGAATTTGTGTGTGAACTCATTGATCTTGATGATCCCTAGTATCATGACATTTACACCTACTTAAGAATAGGAGTCTTGCCTACTGCTATGACCCCAAACCTGAAACAAGCCTTTGTCAAAAATTCCATCCACTTTGTCATCCTAGGAGAAAACCTTTATCATAGTTGCATTGAAGGAACCCTTTTGCATTCCCTGAACACTAACGAAGCCCTGATTGTTTTAACCAAGGTACACAACATTTGTGGATCACACTCAAGTGGTATGACTTTGGCTAAGAAGTTGTTGAGAACTGGATACTACTGACCCATAATGGAGTGAGATGCACATGAATTTGTCAAAAGATGTTTACAATGTCAGTAGCATGGGGACCTCATCCATGCACCAGATCAAGAGCTTCATCCCATTGCTACACCTTGGCCCTTCTCATAGTGGGGGCTCGTTCTCATAAAAAAACTCACACCCACCTCATCCAATGGCCACAAGTTCATCATCACCACCATGGATTACTTTACAAAGTGGGTCGAAGCCATTCCCATGACCTGCATAATGGGAAGGTAGATATCCAAGTTCATCCTAAACTATCATTTACCGATACGGTTTCTCCAAGCTATTATCTCAGATAATGGGACACCTTTCAAAAACCAAGATGTTTGTGATTTATGTGAAAAAATTAATATCCAACATCGCTTTTCCACTTTGTACTATCCCCAAGGAAATGTCCAAGCAGAAGCTACCAACAAACCATCTTGAAAATCCTTAAGAAAATATTCAATGGCATTGGTCGTGACTAGCATGTGTAGCTAAATCCCACCTTATGGGCCTATAGCACTAGCATCCAAACACCAATAGGTGCCACCCCATTCTCCCTAGTCTATGGATCAAAATCCATCCTCCCCATCGAGATCGAGTTCCCATCCTTAAGAATATCATTACAAAACATCATCATAGATGAAGAATACAGGGTCTCACTACTAAATGAGCTAGAGTTACTGGATGAATGACGTATGGATGCCCTAAACCATCTATAGGTATATCAAAAATGACTCAAGTGGTGTTATAACAAGAAAATCATGAGGCTGACCTTCCAAGATGGTGAACTTGTGATGAAGGAGAACCAGAAGAATGTGTCAAACCCAGAAAGAAAAGGTAAATTTGAGCCCAACTGGTTGGGACCTTTCATCATCATGACAAGCTATAAATTTGGAGCCTACCAATTATCAACACTATAAGGCAAGCCCCTGCAGGAGCCCATGAACAACTGTCATCTCAAAAAGTTTTATGCCTAAAAACTTGCAAGGTATAGAACCAAAAAGTACAAAAAATTAGAAAATGTCCTGAAAAAATGGTCACCCAAATGAAAAACTGGAAAACAAGCATCTTGATGACAAAAAATAAAATTAAAAAATTAAAAAATTAAAAAAATCAAAAAACGGATTTAAAATAGTAAAGAAAAAAATCATCCACTAGTGAAAACCACTTCGGTGGCGCTTTGGACAAGTACATTGATGAAAACCTGGGAAACAGGCGCCATGCATAAATAAAGCACTCCCCATCCACCAGGATCTTCATGGCCTATTATGTTCACTCACTTATCAATTAAATTCCATTTATCCTTCCATCATTCATCCATCCATTTGTATCATATCTTAATCTTATGTTCGTATCATGTTCCACCCTAGTACTAGGCATATTCCCAACATTAGTTTGTCCTACCTGTATCAAAGTAGTCTACCACATCACACTAGGGGAACGATCCTATACCTACATTAGATCAGATTCATGTATATTCTTGTGATCTTCCTTAAACATTCAAAATCAAAAAACATTCAAAAAATCAAAAAATTCAAAAGCATTAGAAAATAAGAAAAATCCAAAAGCATCCAAATCATTCAAAATCTAAAACATGTAGAAAATTTGGAAAAACAAAAAATAGAGTCATCTTGTCAAACTACATCATCTCTAAGCTTGAACGTAGGCAAGGTTGATTTATGATCATCCCCCGAGACATTTTAGGTTAGTCCTTTAGGCATCCTTCACAATAGAAATGGAATTCTATTTTCCCATCTATCTCATCAGTAATCAAGTTTGTCGTCATTCGAACTACGTGGTCTCTGCATGTATAACGTAGACAAGGCTAATCTATGGATCAGCTCCAGAGACCCCTAGGATAGGTATTTAGGTTAGTCTCTTGGTCAAATCTTGAAAATACCAAAAACATTGAAAAATCTCAAAATCCCAAAAAATAGCCGCAAAACATTTCAAAAAACACCAAAAACATCCACATATTTCAAAACCCAAAATGGTGCACCCGTCTCATCTTGATTTTTCCCACAATAATCATGGTTCATAATAAATCAATCATCTCCTTCATCCTTTGGTGAGTTAGTGGGAAGCAAGTTTAGCAGGTTCAAAAGTGAACACTTAATTGTCAAAGTCTCAAGTCTAGATCCGTAAGTTAGCAAGTTGGTCAACTCGGAGTATCGATAGCTTATCATCCAATCAATCTCATCAAAACCCTGATTACAACATGTCCTAGGAATGCAACCTTCCTGTGATGGACATCAGCACCAGGTATCATCGTAGTTTAGTCTTGGTTGGCGGTACAAAGAACATTAGCTTGTTTGTTTACTTTATCTTTTCTTTGGATTTATCTTTTTGTGCTCATTCCAAGGACCTCTCGATGATCTCTAAACAAAAATATTTAGAGAGAAAGGAATAGGCAATGATCATTATCCTTTTGTCTACTGTGCTTGTTGGATATTCTTGTAAAATAACTTCATCATGCATGCTTTGTTTGGTATGTAGGGATGGTGTTTTAAGTGTCTTGTTGACCACATAAGAAGGATTTTCTTTTTATGTTTTGATCTGAGATATTTAGAATATTTGAACTACACTCCGAATAATGTTTCATTTGTCAAGTGTGAACAAGAGTACTCCTATCTGTTTAACAAGTCAAATTCCATCACACTAGGTGCAACGCCATCCTAGTTCTTTATACCTTGATGCATTGTACCTATGTGTGTTATCAAACATAAGGAAAATTATTCTCTTTATCTCTCCCATCCTTGGATAAGCAATACATCATCATCATTCATCATCATATCCAACAAAGTCTCGATGACTAATGGACTTGTTGGATTTCTACATTTTCTCAGATTTAAGGGTTGATCCATCTCATTCTTCTATCCTCTTGTGCACTAACAATGCATCCATCTTGTATCCATCCTCTCATTATGCATAATCACGTCATATCATCATAGGACAACATCATCCATCTCATCCATTTCATATGAATTTCATAATTGTTTAAGTTGTTTAGGATAGTATAGATTTGTGATTCTAAGCATCTTAAAAACATCTCATTTGCATCATCATTATCATATGAATATGTTAGCCTAACCATCATACATCCATATTGAACTTCTTTATTATGATATTGACCTCAAATTGAACTTTTTGCTCAATCTCTCGAGGGGGCAATGTACTAACGTACTTATTTCTGCTGGGGCATCTAAAAAAACAAGAATTTTTTTTAATTTCGATGTCGGCGGCATCATTCTTTGAACCAATGCAACAAGTACATTGCTTCAAAGAGGGGAAAAATGTACACATTCAAAACTAACATCATGCATTAATCATATTCGCCTATCAAATAAATCAAGTTTATTTGATTAATCTCTAAAGTCCTCCATTTAAATTAAATAAATTCATCTTTAATACTAGCATCATCCCCTTTAGCTAAATAAATCAAAATATTTATTTAACAAGGTCTAAGTCATTTTCCATCTCCTTTTGATTTATTTTAATCAATAAATCTAAATCAAATAGGTCAAATCACCTAATCCTCTCTCAAGTTGACTGAATCATGATTAATGTTAATCTTAATGGAAGTCCCATCCTCTAGCTTTTCCCACTTGCACAAATAAATCATTTAATTGATTTATTAAATCTTCTAATTTCCCTCATCATGGAATCTTTAGGGAATATTCCTCCAATTAGAATTTCCCTCTCAAAATACTTGTCCCTTCCAACATAGCATTAACTGCCCTCTTACATGTCCCCCACTTGGCATTCAAGACCCCTTTCTTCTCCCTCCAACAAGTCAAATTTCAAATTTGAAAAGGCCAACTAATCTCATTTATGGGCACATTCACCAAAACTTGCACAACCTTGGCCCTTTCACATGGTGACAAGTGGCTTCTTCCTATTGGTTGTGGATTAGTCCCACATTCCTCAACTTTTCCTCTTCTCCCCTCTATCTCATCTATAAATCCATGGCTTTCCTTCATCATTTGCATCCATAATTTGAGAAAAAGTTACTATCTCCACCTTGAGAGCTAATTTTATTCTCCATTTTCATTTGCATCTTAATGCATTTTTATCATCATTGGCTTGTCAAGGGTTGGCAAAGGGCTACTTTCTACACAAAGAGTAGCACCAATCCAATATGGGATAGGTATACATTGTGCTTCTTGTATGCTTTCATTTATTTTTGTCTTTATTTTTTTTTATGAGGTATAATGTATCATTTCATAAAAGAATTTTTTTATTTTTTGTCTTTAACTCACCATGCTAACAAGTCTTGGAGTTTATAGCCAATTTATAGATTTACGGTGTTCACATTCCCTTGTATTTTGCGGTGCCTTATCAAAGTTGTCAAGAGGTATGACTTTGGTATGGTTGAGTAGGAAGCCCAACTAGTAGCATGACTTTCCCCATAGCCACCTTTGTGCATGTGTTAGTGTATACCAACTGAGTGTATGTCTCTCACCCTTTTGGCATTGTCACCCGATGAACAATCAAAAGTCTCATCGGCCCAAAGTGAGTACATCTTTTCCTTCAGAAAAAAAACCTAGATCTAATCCACAACTAGCTAGACAAATGGTCGAAGCTTGATCATACTATCCCTATTTCTTCACCTTTTCACATCACCTCTCTTGTCTAATCTTTGTTCTTATGTTCTATTTGTCATGGGATCTTGATCCTAGGGGCTTGATCATCCCTCTCAATTGAATTCATGTCATCTTACTAGAATGAATACATTAGATCCCTCTTGACATGCATGACTGAGCTACTTAAGTGTGAATTTGAAGCAAGTTCATCCTCTCACTAAAGTGGGGATTAAATGTGCCAGCAAAAAGTGTATCCTTTGACACTTTTTCACTCATTTGGGCCCTTTCCCTTGGATTTTGGCCTTGTTTTTCCTTGATTCGATCTTGAAAGCTTGCAATTGAACAACCCAACGGTGTTTTACTAAGGTTTTGTGAAGTGTTGCAACACATCTTCCCACTTTTCTAAGACCCTTTCAACATAATTCACCTAAAAAACCCGTTTTTACCCCTTTCCAAGCCTTGTGACAAAGTGTTGTAATGTATTTCCACACTTTCCTAGGCTTATCATCACTAATTTAACCCTTTTATTATGATAATTTTCCCTTTAATGTACATTTAGGATCGACTTAAGTGTGTTTTCGGGAGGGAAACCTAATAAACATTATTTAACATCACTAAATTCCCGACCACCACTTGCAAATTTCCAAGTGGAGTAGGTCGCCACCTTGGGCGACCTAGTCCCTTTTAGCATAAATTTCAAATTTAAGACAAAAACCTAATGGGAATTTGCCTCCAAAACCCAAGTGTTGGCCTATCATGTTGTATTTTCAGAAAATTAGGGCATAGTATGTATAAATAAGGGTTTTAATCCTCATTTCACTCCCCCTTACATTATTTTAATCTTTATAAGAACTCTTTCACTCCATCTTCACAAGGAAGCAATCAAGCACAAGGACATCACAAGAAAAATCCATTGGAGCTGGTTTTTGCATGTTGTAGACTTCAAAAACTAAAGGTTTGGTAAGTGTTTGTATTGAGTTCATCATTCAAGCATCCTTTCCTTCCATTGTTTCTCATTAGGGTTTGAGTTACCATCAAAGGGGTTTGACTTAGGCAAACCCCTATTTCCTAACCCTAACATTTTCTTGGGCTTTGCATGTGCTTTGTAGGTGTGTATGTAGATTTGAAAAGGTTCAAAGTGTTGGAGAAAGTACAATAATTTGATTCAGGTCACATCAATACATCAATCCCTAAGAGGATCAAAAGGACAAGTTATACATCATTTTCTAGAGATTTGAATATAGGTTGTTGTAGAGAAGGAAAGTACCCACTGGGACCCATAGAATTAGACCTTCAGGCTATCAAAAGTACTAGGAGGACTAGGCTGCCACTATTGGTGACCTTGTCCCTATAATAGGCTTGAAAAAGGGTTTTTTGTATTTCTAGGTACCCTTTTTCCTGAAACCCGGTATGGAAGAATCTCCCAACAAGAGGACTAGGTCACCCATTCTAGCGTAAGTGTCCCTCTACACATTTCCAACAAGCTCCAGAACATTTTGGGGCTTCTCATTTGCATCTCTTCATATCCCAAGTGCACAATCTCTATATTTTCCAATTTCTTTTCAGCATTGTATACATTTATGTCATATAGCTTAACTTGCATTTAGTTTTAGATTTTCTTTCATTTGCATTCTTTAGTTAGCTTAGTTTCATTCAGCCACACTCCTCACACAAATAACACATTCTTCTTTCAACCCATTCATTTGAATGCAATCATCAAAAAGACCTTAATCACTAGGGAAAGAGAGTTCATTCCTTCTCACAAGTGCTCCTAGGTGAAAAACCCTAGGGGCCTATTAGGAGAATTTATTTGCCCTATAGTTGTTGTTGCACCAAAAGATCAACCTTTTAATGCTTGATACAACTACCAAAGTTAACAGATCCATGAGAGGTGGGTAAGCTATGTCACAAATCTTGAGGGGAGCATTGACCATTTTCCAACAATCTCCCACTTAGTGTTACTTGAGGGGATTCAACACTTTTGGCTCTAATACCACTTATTGGCCCTACAATTGTCGTTACACCAAAAGATCAACCTTTTAATGCCCGATACAACTGCCATAGTTAATAGATCCATCGGAGGTGGTTAAGACATGTCACGAATCTTAAGGGGATCATTGACCATTTGCCAAAAAAAATCCTCTTTCCCTCTTAGTGCTACCTTTTTGGTGGTTCAAGGGGAGAGAGATAGAGGGAGTGATTGAAAGAGAGACCTGAGAGAGGGAGAGGGGGTAGGAGGGAGAGACTTGAGAGAGAGAGAGGGAGGCATGGTTAAGGGTATATGGTAGAGGGTTTAAGGGTTTAGGATTTAGGCTTAAGCATAGAGGGGAGAGAGATAGAGGGAGTGACTAAGAGAGACACCTAAGGGAGGGAGAGGGGGTAGGAGGGAGAGGGTTGAGAGAGAGAGGAAGGGAGGGAGTGGGAGAGAGATAGAGGGAGGGAGGGTTAAGGGTATAGGGTACAAGGTTTAGGGTTTAAGGGTTAATGGTTAAGGGTTTAGGGTTAAGGGTAGAGGATTAAGGGTTTAATGGTTTAGGGTTTAAAGGTTAAGGGTAGAGGATTAAGGGTTAAGGGTAGAGGGTAGAGGGTTTAAGGGTTAAGGGTTTAGGGTTTAGGGTTTAGGGTTTAGGGTTTAGGGTTAAGGGTAGAGGGGAGAGAGATAGAGGGAGTGATAGAGAGAGAGAGAGACCAAAGAGAGGAAGAGGGGATAGGAGGGAGAGATTAGAGAGAGAGAGAGGGAGAGGGAGATAGATAGAGGGTAGATGGTTAATGGTATAGGGTAGAGGGTTTAAGGGTTAAGGGTTAAGGTTAGAGGGGAGAGAGATATGAGTCAGTGAGAGATAGACTTGAGAGAGGGAGAGGGGTAGGAGGGAGAGACTTAAGAGAGAGAGAGAGGGAGTGGGAGAGACATAGAGGGATAGTTAAGGGTATAGGGTAGAGGGTTTAGGGTTTAAGGGTTAAGGGTTAAAGGTTTAGGGTTAAGGGTTTAATGGTTTAGGTTTAAGGGTTAAGGGTTAAGGGTAGAGGGGCGAGAGATATAGAAAGTGAGTGAGTGAGAGAGAGATACGTAAGAGAGGGAGAGGTGATAGGAGGGAGATAATTGAGAGAGCGAGAGAGGGAGGGAGTGGGAGAGAGATAGAGGGATGGAGGGTTAAGGGTAGAGTGTAGAGGGTTTAAGGGTTTAGTGTTTAAGGGTTAAGGGTTTAGGGTTTAGGGTTAAGGGTAGAGGGAAGAGAGATAGAGGGAGTGAATGAGAGAGAGAGATACCTAAGAGATGGGGAGTGGGTAGGAGGGAGATATTTGAGAGAGAGGGAGTGGGAGAGAGATAGAGGGTAGAGGGTTTAAGGGCTAAGGGTAGAGGGGTAAGGGTAGAGGGGGAAGAGATAGAATTCAGTGAGAGAGAGAGAGAGACCTAAGAGAGGGAGAGGGTAGGAGGAGACTTGATAGAGGAGAGGGGAGAGATATAGAGACTCTCCTCATACCCCTCTCTCTCTCTCTTAGGTATCTCTCTCACTCACTCCCTCTATCTCTATCCCCTCTTCCCTTAACCCTAAACCCTAAATCCTTATCCCTTTAACCATAAAACTTTAAACCCTCCACCATCTACCCTTAACCCTCTACTCTTTATCTCTCTCCCACTCCCTCCCTCCCTCTCTCTCTCAAGTCTCTCCATCCTACCCCCTCTCCCTCTCTCAGGTCTCTCTTTCACTTACTCACTCCTTTTATCTCTCTACTCTCTAGCCTTAACCCTCTACCCTCTACCCTTTATCTCTCTCACACTCCCTCCCTCTCTCTCTCTCAATCACTCCCTCTATCTCTCTCCCCTATACCCTTAACCCTAAAACCTAAACCCTTAACCCTTAAACCATAAACCCTTAAACACTCTATCCTCTACCCTCTATCTCTCTCCAACTCCATCCCCCCCTCTCTCTCTCCCTCCTATGCCCTCTAGGTATGTGTAGAATCATAATGGAAAAAACAATCCCTTAAGTGGCAATGAAAATTTTCAAAACTCAGAGTTAGGCAACTTGACATAAAATATTGAATAAGTTATCTATATTATTTCAAAAATATGTAAGAATAGAATCTGTAGCAAATTGAATATAGTTTCTAAACTACTAGGTTAATTTTTAAAAAAATCTATTTGATGAAAATTTGAAATTTCAATGCAATAGTACTTAAAATTCAAGGAAAAAATAAGAATTAGGTGGTTGTTTGACCACCCTAACCACAATAAAATGATAATATTTTTTTATAAGATTTTAGATATAAGTAGAAGACTCATATCCCGATGTGATGCATATGTTTTTGTAATTTTTCCAAGTAAATAATTAATTATGATTTTTTTATTACAACTTTTAAAAAATATAAAAACTCGTATGTCTGACCACCCTAACTTGGTCAAAACTTCATGAAATTCATTTTTTTTTTAAATCCTATAGTATTCGAAGTGTAGAATGTGACGCATGTTTCTTATTCAAAAAATGTAATACCGTTTGAAAGCTATAGATGTTTTTCAATCAGCCTATCAATCAGGACTTTACTCATAACTCAAATAGAAAATGAATAATAATAATAATTTATTAAATTCAAAGGAAATCATTATTTTTATTGGTGGAAATCTGAGAATCTCTTTTAAAACCCATTTTGTTTCATCAATTTTGGGTAAAAAAATGTCGTCAACCACATGGGCAAAGTCTAGAAAATCAAGGTAAGTTGTTAAACATGTTTTTTGTGTTGACTTCTTAGGATTGGCATGTCCTAGCCAAATTTTGAAGCAATCCCCAAGGATAATCCCTAGCTAGTAAGGTTTGTGTCAGACATATCAGATATTTGATTTATTTTATATATAATCTATAAAAATGCAATATAGTTTATAATATATGATTTAAAAAATGCAATAAATAGTTTATATTGTATTTTAATATATCTAGTTTATAATATGCAATATAGTTTATAATTCAATATATAATATACAATTTATGATAATCTCTTATAGAATTATGTATAATATATAATATATTATATTATTATGTACAATATTTAAATATTATCTCTATATTTTAGTTAAGGTATAATATATATATATATATATTTTAAGTTAATATATCAAATATTATATAACTAATTAATATTATTAATATATAAAATATTTAAATATTATCTCTTTCCCTCTCTCTCCCTCTCTCTCTCTCTCACTCTCTCTCTCTCTCTCTCTCTCTCTCTCTCCCTCTCTCTCTCTCCTCTCCTTTTCCACTCTCTCTGCCCCCCCTCTCCTCTCTCCTTTCTTCCCTCTTGTCCTTCCACCTAATTATCTCTCCCTCTCATGGCCTTCTTCCCTCCTCCCTCTCCTTCCACCTCATCTCTCTCTCTCTCTCTCTCTCTCTCTCTCTCTCTCTCTCTCTCTCTCTCTCTCTCTCTCTCTCTCTCTCCTCTCTCTCTCTCTCTCTCTCTCTCTCTCTGCTTGTTCCCCTCTTCCCCTTTCCCTTCCCCCTCCTAGTTCTCTCTGTCTCCCTTTCCCCCTCTCTCTCTCTCTTTATATCTCCACCTCTCTCTCTCTCCCCTTCTTTCCATCTTCCACTCTCCCTTCCCCCTCCTAATTCTCTCTCTCTCTCTCTCTCTCTCTCTCTCTCTCTCTCTCTCTCTCTCTCTCTCTCTCTCTCTCTCTCTCTCTCTCTCTCTCTCTCTCTTTCTCTCTCCTTCTTCCCCTCTCCCTTCTGAACTCCTAATTCTCTCTCCCTCTTTCTCCTCTTCTTCCCCTCCTCCCCTCTCCCTTCCCCCTCCTAATTATTTCTCTCTCTCTCTCTCTCTCTCTCTCTCTCTCTCTCTTTCTCTCTCTGTGTGTGTGTTTCTGTCTCTGTCTCTGTCTCTCTCTCCCTCTGTCTCTCTCTCTTCCCCTCTCCCTTCCCCCTCCTAATTATCTCTCTCTCCCTTCCCTCTATATTTCCCTCTCTCTCTATCTCTCCCTCTCTTCGTCTATCTCCCCTTCTTGCCCTCTTCCCCTCTCCCTTCCCCTTCCTAATTCTCTCTCTCCCTCTCCCTCTCTCTCTCTCTCTTTGTCCCTCTCTCTCTCTCCCATTCTTCCCCTCTCCTACTCTCCCTTCCCCCTCCTAATTATCTCTCTCTCCCTTTCACTCTCCCTTCCCCCCTCTCTCTCTATCTCTCTCTCTCTATCTATTTCCTTCTTCCCCTCTTCCCCTCTCCCTCCTCCCCCCTCTCTCTCTCTCCCTCTCTCTCTCCCTTTCCCTCTCTCTCCCTCTCTCTCTCTATCTCTTGTCCACCCTTTGAATTCTAATTACTCTTGGGTCTATGTGTGCAAAAATGGGATATCCGATCCAAATCTAATAATATCTTATTTGAATTAGATATTCGATTCATAGCACAAAAATCTTACCATGTTAGTACAAATCAAATATCTGATTTGGATTAGATATTTGATCTATACTACTTTGGCTTGGGCATTGCTATAGAACAATGTACTCACACCCAACCTAGAAACAGTCAACTCAGGATTTTCACATTTTTTGGTGAATGCAAACACTATTTTTTCCATATTGCCACTTTTTGGCCTATCATGATCCTGCACATGCCCCTCTCTCTCTCTTAGGTCTCTCTCTCTCACTCACTCCCTCTATCTATCTCCCCTCTACCCTTAACCCTTAAACCTTAAACCCTAAACCCTCTACCCTCTATCGATCTCCAACTCTACCCCTCCCTCTCTCTCTCAAGGATCTCCCTCCTACTGCCTCTCCCTCTCTTAGATCTCTCTCTCACTCACCCACTCCTTCTATATATCTCCCCTCTAATCTTAACCCTTAACCTTCTACTCTCTACCCTAAACCCTCTACCCTCTCTCTCTCCCACTCCCTCCCTCTCTCTCTCGTTTACTCTCTCTATCTCTCCCACCTCTACCCTTAACCCTTAAACCCTAAACCATTGAACACTCTACCATCTACCATTGACCCTCTACCCTATATCTCTCTCCCACTCCCTCCATCTCTCTCTCTCTCTCTCTTAATTATCTCCCTCCTACCTTCTCTCACTCTCTCAGGTCTCTCTCACTCACTCCTATCTCTCCCCCCTCTACCCTATATCTATCTCCCACTCCCTCTCTCTCTCTCAAATCTCTCCCTCCTACCCCCTCTCACTCTCTTAGGTGTCTATCTCTCTCCTCTCTACCCTTAACCCTAAACTATAATCCTTTAACCCTCTCCCCTTTATCTCTCCCACTCCCTCACTCTCTCTCTCTCCCAAGTATCTCCCTCCTACACCCTCTCCCTCTCTTAGGTCTCTCTCTCACTCACTCACTCCCTATATCTCTCTCCTCTCTACCCTTAATGCTTAACCCTCTACCCTTAACTCTTAAACCCTAAACCCTTAAACCCTTAACCCTTAACCCTATACCCTTATCCATCCCTCTATCTCTCTCCAACTCCTTGCCTCCCTCTCTCTCTCAACCCTCTCCCTCCTACCTCCTTTCCCTCTCTTAGGTCTCTCTCTCTCCATCACTCCCTTTATCTCTCTCCCCTCTACCTTTAACCATATGCCCTAAATCATTAACCATCCCTCTATCTCTCTCCCACTCCCTCTCTCTCTCAAGTATCTCCCTCCTACCCCCTTTCCCTCTCTCAGGTCTCTCTCTTTCATTCACTCGCTCTCTCTATCTCTCCCCCCTCTACCCTTGATGCTTAACCCTCTAACCTATACCCTTAACCCTCCCTCCCTCTATCTCTCTCCCACTCCCTCCCTCCCGCTCTCTTTCTCAACCATCTCCCTCCTTTTGGCAACTTCAAATTTTCATATTTGAAGTGCCCATGTTGTAAAATTTTCCTTTGCACAGTCAAATGTGCACCTGCAAAATCTGCCCAAGTAACCTACTTTGGAGGGTCCCAATTTAGAGTCGGTTGATTTTCATGCCAAAAGGATTTTTTATCTCCATTATCCCCACATTAATGTACTCCCTGATCTGATTTCAAAGCCTCATGATCAGATTTTATATTTTTACTAGGCAAAAAGAAAATGTAGTTTGATCTATTTTCATACCTGCATTTTCAGAAACTTTTGAAGGTGGTCAAGTTTGACCCTCAATATCTTTTGACGAATGATGATTCAAGGGAATCCCTCTTTAACACACACTCAATGTACCCAAACAACCTAGTGAGTTCAGTGGCAGTTCCTTAGGAGATGATTTGATATTTTTTCAAAATGGCAATTTGGTGAGCTTTAATTGGTTTTAAACAGGAATAGTTGCAGAAAAGTCTAAGTTAGCTACTTTGTCGGTTAATATCTTGAGCCTTAGGATTTTTTTTTCAAATTCATTTGTTGCATTGAATTTTTGGGTCAAGTGTCTACATTTTTGCTCAATTTTAGGGTCTCATAATAAGTTCTGATGGGTTATTTAATCATTTTTTGACTCCAACTGGGCCAAACATGGTGTTCTAGAAAGTCACATTTTGAAAATTTAAGAACTCGTTTATTTTTTTGGCTTGAAACATCTCCAAATCCATTATTATCAAAATAGAAGATCATATGATTCATTATTTTAATGCATTTTAGTCACAACAAAGTCATCCAACATGCTAGTTTATAGGCCACTTTACAAATGAGGTACTTGAACTATCTCAGAGATGCAGGTTTTGAGGAACTGTGTTTTCTCTAAATAAATTGTAGAGTCCATATGCAAATTTTCAGGGCTTCAGGTGTTCCAGTTTTCCCACAATAAATTTTCCCTATTAGGGCCGCATTCGAAATTGAAAAATCAACATTTTTCTAATGTTTAAGTTGCTAATGTTTAACATATTTTAAATATTGGTCCAATGAAAGTGCACGGGAATAGAGGAAATTTTAGGGAAACATAAAATATTTGACAAACATTATGAAAAACTTTATAAAGTTTAGAAGCTTTATCAAAGGAAGCTTTTGTTTGCTCTCCCATGAGAAGTAATGCCCACGACAGTACAAACTAGCGAGGATGTGAGAGAGGCTGGGAGAGTCTGCAAAAAGCACGGGGATGGATTAAATTATTGTTTAAATGACTTCATTGAAACATTGGATGACAGTTATATGGTATTTTTATTGTTTTCTTGTGAGCCCATGAAGGCTTTTGCTTATAACAATAGAGGCACGGGGGCATGGGGATTGGCTCCTGAAAAGAAAATATTTTAATTTTTCAAAGTATTACATTTTGTAGTTTGAAAGCTCCCCACTAGCTTGGATTATTCTTTCAAGCCATGTGAAAATAGAATGAGATAGCAGGGAAAGGTTTATGAAATGTATTAAAATTTTAATATTTGGTGCAGCCTCTGTATAATGTTTTAATGTGGTATGCCTGCTAGTTCATGAAGGTAGATGCTAATGACAACATTTTGAACTGGGGAAATGGGTATTGGGAGGAAAGAAAATGGTGGGCCCAATAAATATTTTAAAGTTTTTTAACTTTTAAAATGTTTTCCCGAGCATATAGATTTAAAGGCTCTCAATGTTAAAATATAAAATTTTAAAGGTAAAAGCACAGGTGGAATATTTTCATGATGGGAAAAACAAAGGTAATATTTTTGTTTTGCTGGGCATTAAAGTTTTAGTGATGTGCAAAATTAAAAGAAGGCACAGGATATATTTCTATAAGTGAATAACATATTCACTTTTTGAGTTTCTTTTTTTTTGCTAGGAAGAACTTTTCACAAAAAGAACTAGTTTTCATGTTGCGGGGTGAAAAATGAATAAAGCGGTGAAATATTTTCACAAGGAAAGGATATTTTTCAACTGCTGGTGGAATAAAGGGAATGATGATTATTCAAGTTGGAGAATATTTTTTTGTTGAAGAGTAGTAGGTGCAAGAAGCGTGAATCAAAGTACAAATTAGGGCTTTCTCTTCAAGTGTTGGGTAGTTATCCATCAACGATCCTGAGTTTTCCAAGTGTCTTATTCTTATGTGCATTTAGGGTTTCTTTCTCCTTATGTGAAAATTTATTATTCATTGTAAGGAGTTAGTTGTTCTTGTAATTAGTCATAGAAGATATTGAAATGTGAATACAAAACATTTCACGGTTTTGTTTTAGGTTCAAGGCTATCAATACATTTGTATTTCTGATAGAAATATTGGAAAATTAATAAAGAATAGTGGAGATTCAAAACCATTTTCTCTCATATGTGCTTTTTTATGAGTTATGAATAAATATAATCAATGATTGTTTTGTTCATCTCCAATGGTTTCTAGTGGGTGTGTGGTTTTCTTCTTGCTCACTAATTCAAGGAATTAATATAAATGCTTGAACGAAGTTGTAGATTCATGTGAATTAAGTGCTAGGATTCTATTAAGAAGTTGTGGTTAAGAATAAAATGTTGATGTACTGTAATGCAGTAATTTAAAATATTAGATGATGTTGTGTGTTGAAATGTTATCAGGTTGTATAGGTGTTGAGGTTGAATTCGTTTTAAGGATGAGGCATTGATCTAGGTGTTCTATTCATGTTAAATTTAGATGATTAATTCAGCAACAAAAGAAAAATTTAAATCAATTTACCTATTACTTTCAGTTTGTTTGTGTGTTGAGCTCACTTTATTACATCTCTCATGTCTGAGTTAGACACTGCCATGAAGGTTAGCCAAAACTTTAGGGTGTTTTGTCTCTTAAATAATTAGAGGATAATCATGTGTTTACAGTGTATTAGGTACTTTAACACATAAGTGTCTATAAATATATTGTTGGGACTACCCTCTCTGGTTTAACAAAGCTATAAGTATAGAAGATTTCAGTCTCTTTGATTGAATATTGTTCGTTGGCCAAATAAAATCTTCGAGTCTGAATATAAGAGAGTGGCTACTCTTTAGGACTCATTACATCTGTTGATTTGGGAACCAACATCACCTACCCCCTCTCCCTCTCTTAGGTCTCTCTCTCTCAATCACTCCCTCTATCTCTCTCCCTTCCACCCTTAAGCCTAAACGCTAAACCCTTAACCTTTAAACCCTAAACCCTTTAACCTTCTACCCTCTACCCCTAACCTTTCTTCCCTCTATCTATCTCCCACTCCCTCCCTCTCTCTCTCTCTCAAGTCTCTCCCTCTTGCCCCCCATCCCTCTCTCAAGTATCTCTCTCACTCACTCACTCCCTCTATCTCTCTCCCCTCTATCATAAACCCTCTACCCTCAATCCTTAACCCTCCCTTCCTCTATCTCTATCTCTCTCTCCTCTAACCTATGTTGAGAAATTATGTGTCAACTTCCAGCATGAAGTCCTCGTTTTCATGCCATGGTGATTTTGTGTTGTTTACAAAATTCTGAAGGAGGCGGAGCCAGGATGGAATTTGGCATTGTTTTGTTTGCCTAAGTTATGAGTCTCTGGCGAAGGCGAAACCGGGATGGAACTTGGCATTGTTATGTTTGCCTAAGTTTCGGGTTTCAGTTCTCGTTCGTGCTCTGACTCCGCTTCCTACCGTCTGTTTCGCTTCGAAGGTTCTGGCGAAGGCAGAACCAGTTTTGGAAGTTGGCAATGTCCATTTGCCAGGTTCCTATTTCAGTTCTAGTTTTGACTCTGAGCCCTACTCCTGCTTTTATGATCTGGTTCTTCTGGATGTTTGGATTCTACTCGGGGTGTTTTCCTCCACCTTGTCCTATTTTTGGATTCTTGTTTCTTGCAGTTGGCGGAGGCGGAACCAGAACCGGATTGGTTCCCATTCTTGGACTTTTGGTAAAGTCCTATTTCTATTCCTGTTCCATCCCTAACTCCGACTCTGGTCCTTTATGTTCCCATCTTGGTTTGACCTCGGGTTGACTTTACCTAGTCAGAACTATTTCCAATGAGTTCCTCTTTGCCGTGTGCGGATGCGGAACCGAAATGGTTCCTAAACCTGAAATTTTGATGGAGTCATGTTCCAACTCCGACTCTGACTCCGACTTCGGAAGTGTGTATTTTCGGTGGAGTCCTTTTTCGACTCCTATTCCGACTCCGACTCCGACAGTGCTATTTATGACTTGAAGTCTTGGTCGCGCCCGATGTTTGTTTGACCGTTTTGGTTGCTCTGTTAGCTGCGATTGCTAATGGGTCTTGGACACGTGGCACTCGGCTAAATAGTGATTGGATGGATACCAAGATAGTTATTGTGGCAGTTGTATTTGTCAACGAAGGGTGGCAAGCTCAACCGTTTTGAGTAATGGCTTTGAATGCAATGATGGCTGGTTGTAGGAGATCTATCAGATCCGACCAGATGCATGATTTGAGGATGGACTTCATTGCTCTTCTGACTCGGTTACATTTGGATGAGAGATGTGTTATTTCTCATAAGTTAGACAAGTTGAGTTGATTCGTGAAGTTGCAGAGCAAATTGAAGTCGTGAGCTGAAGAATAAGAAGGACGTGAGTTCTTGAAGAGGGTTCTGAACTGTATGTTGTAAAAACATTGTAACATTGGATCTGAATCTCTTTGGGTGATTGTGAGTTGAGCAAGGAAGTCTAGATATTGTATGTAATCGATTCATTACTATAATACAATTGATTTGACTTTGTGTGGTGGGTTTTTTCCCTGAAAGGGTTTTCCCACGTAAATACTATGTCATCTTTGTTTGCTTATCTTTCTGGTTTCTCATTGCCATGGTTGTATGCATCTCTATAAGTTTTAGAAACTGTTATTTTTTCATTTTTGCTTCTCTCCCCTGTAGTAAAGGTGTTAAGGGAATGTATTCCGTACTATTGGGTCATTAGATCCGCATTCTTTTCCCTTCAAAGTGGTATCAGAGCTTGACCAGTTCATGTTATCCTTGTTAGGGAAAATTAGTTTTTTGCACTAATACTGTTTCAGTGGGAGACTTGCATTGTTAAACTTGTTTCTGTTGTGAGATGGCGAGTACATCTGGTAGAATAAATATTGAGAATTTTAATGGTAGCAACTTTGAGTTATGGAAACTCAAGATAGAAGACTTACTTGTGGATAGAGACCTCTGGATTGCAGTGTCTGGAACTAAGCCACAAACTACGACCCAAGAAGCTTGGGATCTTGTTGATAGAAAAGCAAGAGGATTGATAAGACTAAGTCTAGCTAATTCTGTGCTCTTGAATGTTCATGAGGAGACATCTGCAGTTGCTTTGTGGAAGAAGCTTGGTGATATTTACCAAGGAAAATCTCTGGTAAACAAGTTATTCCTGAGGAAAAATTTGTACTCCTTGAAGATGGACGAAGGTTCATCTGTTGCAGATCATCTTAACTCATTTAATATGAATGTTACTCAGCTGGCATCTGTAGGTGCAAAGATTGAGGAGGAGGATCGTTGCATGCTCCTGTTGTGCTCATTAGCTAGCAGTTGGGATCATCTTGTGATGGCTATTGGAAGCACAACCACTGCTTTCAAGAATGATGATGTGGTTGCTTCGCTTCTGTCTGAAGAAATGCAAAAGAAATCTTTTGAGATGGCCAAAGATGCTCTTTCTGTTCGAGGTAGAACAAAGGAGAAAGGTAAGAAGAAAGACAACAAGTCAAAATCCAAGTCTAAAGGGAGATCAAAGTCTCTTGGTAAAAATTCCAGAGTAAAGTTTTGGAATTGTGGGCAACCTAGTCATATCAGGAAGGAATGTAAGGAGAAGAAGAAGAAGAATGCTTCTGACAATGAATCTTCTTAAAGTGATGCAGATGCCTTCATTGCAGCAACCCTGACAACTTAGGGATCAGATGATGTTTGGTTAGTTGATTCAAGTGCCTCTTTTCACATGACATCCAATAGAGATTCGTTCTTAATGTTTGAGAATTATGATGATGGAAAGGTATACTTGGCAAGTGATTCGACGCTGGAAATTGTTGGCAGAGGAAGGGTCAGAATTCAGTTTGCTGACAGGAGAGTCAAAGGAATTGGTGGTGCTCTTCACATCCCAAGTTTGGCTCAAAATATTCTTTCTGTTAGTAAGTTAAATGATGCTGGTGTAGAAGTTTCTTTTTCTAGTAAGGGATGTAAAATGGCTAGAGGTGCAATGGTGTTAGCTAAGGGTGTTTGTACTGGCACTTTGTACAAGCTAGATGCATGACCTATTCTTTGTAACAGTGCCTCTATAAAGTCATGTAATTTTGCACCTATAGAGAAAGATGAAGACTCTTCACTATCTGCAAATGCTTTGGAGGTAAAACTCCCAGCAAAGAAGACTATGTTATGCCATCATAGACTTGGTCACATTGGTGAGAAAGGTTTAAAAACCTTGAAGAACAAAAACCTTGTAGAAGGGCTTGATGATTGTAACCTTGAGTTCGATTTCTGTGAACATTGTATCTATGGAAAGCAACACCGTGTTTCTTTCTCCTCTAGTCCTCACAAATCTTCTGGTATACTTGATTATATTCATTATGATGTGTTTGGTCCAGTTGACGTTCCTTCATTATCGAAGTCTAGATATTATGTTTCTTTTATTGATGACTATTCGAGAAGGGCATTTGTATTCTTTCTTAAAAGTAAATCAAAAGTGTTCAGTCGGTTTAAAGAGTTCAAATCTTTGGTAGAAAATCAGACTGGAAGGAAAATAAAGTGTTTAAGGACAGACAATGGAGGTGAGTTTTGTTTTGCAGATTTTGAAAGGTACTGCACTAATCATGGAATTAAAAGGCATAAGACAACCCCCTACACTCCACAGCAAAATGGAGTTGCTGAAAGGTTGAACAGGACACTGATGGAAAAGGCAAGGAGTATGCTGAGTGGTGCTAGCCTGGAGCAAAAGTTCTAGGCTGAGGCTGTTGCTACAGCATGTTATTTGATAAATATATCTCCTTGTTCAGCTCTTGTTGACATGACACCTTTGGAAGCATGGTTAGGTAAGAAACCCTCATTAAGGCATGTTCGGGTCTTTGGCTGTGAGGCATATGTTCATGTGCCAAATGAAAAGAGATCAAAGTTGGATAACAAAGCTATGAAATGCATTCTCATCAGCTATGGAGTTGGTGTGAAAGGATACAAGCTTTGGAACCCTATTACTGAGAAGGTTTTGTATAGCAGAAGCGTGATATTTTGTGAGTTGAAACCCTTAGTAAGTGATCAACAGCTTGAGACAAATCAGAGTCATAAGAAGAAGGATGCAGTTGAGATTCCCCAAACTCTAGAAAGGGAAGAGCTGCATGGTGTACCTGAGATTGAGGAGAGCTCAAGTAGCTCTGGAAGTTCTAATGATGAAGAACAACCTCAGCCTCTAAAGAGATCTACACGAGAAAGAAGGCAACCAGAAAGGTATGGTTTCTCTATGTTAGATTCAAATTGTGCTTATGCCTTAATTACCAGCACTGATGAGCCTAGGACTATGAAAGAAGCAATTAGCATGGCTAATTCAAAGTCTTGGTTGGAAGCCATGAATGAGGAGATGGATTCCTTGAAAAAGAATGATACCTAGAAGTTGGTACCATTGCCTAAAGGGAAAAAGCCTATTGGCTGCAAGTGGATATTCAAAAGGAAGATAGGCCTTGATGTCAATGTGGAGAAGTATAAGGCACGACTGGTTGCAAAGGGATTTTCCCAAGTTGAGGGAATTGATTATGGAGAGATCTTTTCCCCTGTAGCAAAGCTGACATCCATCAAATTTTTGTTGTCATTGGCAGCTGTATATGACTATGAAATTAAGCAGATGGATGTGAACACAGTGTTTCTCCATGGTGAGCTGGAAGAAGAAATCTTCATGTCCCAACCTAAGCATTTTGTTGATAGAGGTAAACAAAATCTGGTTTGCAAATTAAATAAATCTCTCTATGGTCTAAAGCAATCTCCTAGAATGTGGTACCAAAAATTTGACACATTTGTGTTGTCAATTGGGTTTGTTAGATCAAAATCTGATCATTGCATCTATTATAAATGTGAGAATGATTGTGTGCTTGTTATTACTCTCTATGTGGATGACATGTTATTCATTAGTAATAGCAAGGCAATGATTTTTGATCTTAAAACTCAATTGTCTACTAAGTTTGAAATGAAAGATCTTGGAGCAGCAAGGTACATTCTTGGAATGGATATAACCAGGGATAGAACAAGCAGAAAGCTTTGGCTCAGTTAGAGTAAGTATGTGAAAACTGTTCTAGAGAGGTTTAGCGTGACTGATTGCAAGCAGCTAGTTGTTCCAATTATGCAAGGATTGAAACTATCTGTTGAAGATTGTCCAAAGTCTGCTACTGAGATGGAGGACATGACCAGTGTGCCTTATGCAAGTGCAGTAGGTAGTTTGATGTATGCTATGGTCTGCACAAGACCAAAGATTTCCCAAGCAGTGGGAGTTCTAAGCCATTTCATGGAAAATCCAGGGAGATCACATTGGGACACTGTAAAGAGAGCGTTCAAGTATTTGAAGGGTACTTCAAATTTTACTTTGTGTTACCATGGCAGTATGGTTGCATCACAGAGGACTCTTAGCATTCAGGGATATGTTGATTCTGATTGGGCAGGGGACATTGACAACAAAACATCCACCAGTGGATACACTTTCATGCTTAATGGTGGAGCAATCAGTTGGATGAGCAAGCGACAAGCTGTAGTTGTTTTATCCACGATAGAGGCAGAGTACATGGCAGCAACTCATGCTTGCAAGGAGGCAGTGTGGCTGAAGCGTTTGTGTTCAGACATTGGATTTAATGCTAAGCAGATTTCAATTTGTTGTGACAGTCAAAGTTCCATTTGTTTGGCAAAGAATCCGACCTTTCATGCCAGGACCAAGCACATAGATGTGCAATATCACTTCGTGAGGGATATGGTTGAAGATGGCAAGGTCAGTATGGATAAGGTTGACACCTTGAAGAATGTTGTAGATGCCTTGACAAAGCCGGTTAGCACAAACAAGTTTAGATGGTGCACATAATCGATGGGCCTTGGGGCCTATGATAGACAGTAACGTATGATGCTTTGAGGAAGCTGGAAGTGTTCACCAAGTGGGAGATTGTTGAGAAATTATGTCTCAACTTCCAGCTTGAAGTCCTCGTTTTCATGCCTTAGTGATTTTGTGTTGTTTACAAAGTTGTGGCGGAGGCGGAGCCAGGATGGATTTTGGCATTTTTCTATTTTCCTAAGTTTCGAGTATCTGGCGGAGGCAGAATCGGGATGGAACTTGGCATTGTTCTGTTTGCCTAAGTTCTGGGTTTCGGTTCTCTTTCCTGCTCTGACTCTGCTTCCTACCGTCTGTTTCACTTCATAGGTTTTGGTGGAAGTGGAACCAGTTTTGGAAGTTGGCAATGTCCGTTTGCCAGGTTCCTATTTCAGTTCCAGTTCTGACTCCCAGCCCGACTCCTGCTTTTACAATCTGGTTCTTCTGGATGTTTGGATTCTACTCAGGGTGTTTTCCTCTGCCTTGTCCTATTTTTGGATTGTTGTTTCTTGCAGTTGGTGGAGGCAGAATCGGAACCGGATTGGTTCCTGTTCTTGGACTTTTGGTAAAGTCCTATTTTTGTTCCTGTTCCGTCCCCGACTCTAACTCCAGTCTTTTGTGTTCCTGTCTTGGTTTCACCCCGGGTTGACTTTACTCAGTCAGAACTGTTTCTTATGAGTTCCTCTTTGCCGTGGGTAGACGTGGAACCGAAATGGTTCCTGAACCTGAAATTTCGGTGGAGTCATGTTCTGACTCCTGTTCCAACTCCGACTCCGACTCTGACAGTGTGTATTTTCAGCGGAGTCTTGTTTCGACTCCTGTTCTAACTCTGACTCTGGTAGTGCTATTTATGACTTGAAGTCTTGGTCGTGCCCGATGTCTATTTGAGCATTTTGGTTGCTCTATCAGCTATGATTACTGATGGATCTTGGATGCATGGCACCTGGCTAAATAGTGATTAGATGGATACCAAGATAGTTATTGTGGTAGTTGCATTTGTCAATGAAGGGTGGCGAGCTTAACTATTTTGAGTAATGGATTTGAATGCAATGACGGCTGGTTGCAGGAGATCTGTCAGATCCAACCAGATGTATGATTTGAGGATGGACTTCATTTCTCTTCTGAGTCAGTTACATTTGGATGAGAGATGTGTTATTTCTCATAAGTTAGACAAGTTGAGTTGAGTCGTGAAGTTGTAGAGAAAGTTGAAGTCGCGAGCTGAAGAACAAGAAGGATATGAGTTCTTTAAGAGGGTTTTGAACTGTATGTCATTAAAACATTGTAATAGTGGATCTGAATCTCTCTGGGTGATTGTGAGTTGAGCAAAGAAGTCTGGATATTGTATGTAATCGATTCATTATTATAATACAATTGATTTGACTTTGTGTGGTGGGTTTTTTTCCTGAAAGGGTTTTCCCACATAAATACTGTGTCATCTTTGTTTGCTTATCTTTCTGGTTT
Source organism: Sequoiadendron giganteum (assembly GCA_007115665.2). Taxonomy (NCBI): domain Eukaryota; kingdom Viridiplantae; phylum Streptophyta; class Pinopsida; order Cupressales; family Cupressaceae; genus Sequoiadendron; species Sequoiadendron giganteum. Next base: position 211,090,026 of record CM021101.1, read on the forward strand.
CTCATTGCCATGGTTGTATACATCTCTATAAGTTTTAGAAACTGTTATTTTTTCATTTTTGCTTCTCTCCCCTATAGTAAAGGTGTTAAGGGAATGTATTCCGCACTATTGGATCATTAGATCCACATTCTTTTCCCTTCACCCTAAACCCTCTACCCTATACTCTTAACCCTCCCTCCCTCTATCTCTCTCAACCCTCTCCCTCCTATGCCTTCTCCCTCCCTCAGGTTTCTCTCTCTCATTTAGTCAATCCTTGTATCTCTCTCCCCTCCACCCTTAATCGTAATCCCTAAACCCTTAACCCTTAAACCCTTTATCCTCTACTCTTAAACCTCCCACCTCTCTCTCTCTCTCTCTCTCTCTCTCTCTCTCTCTCTCTCTCTCTCTCTCTCCCCTACCCCCTCTCCCTCTCCCAAGTATCTATCTCTCACTCACTCCCTCCCTTTATCTCTCTCCCCTCTACCCTTAACCCTCTACCCTATACATTGGATTCTCAACCCTCATCTATCTTTGTCCCTCCCTCCTCTTCTCTAATTCTTTATATCTCACTTCTCCCTCCATATCTCTCTCCATCCATCCATCCCTCTCTACCCTAATCCATCAACCCTATACCCTCAACCCTTAAAACCTTAAAAACTCAACCCTAAACCCTCAACCCTTAACCCATAACCCTTAAACCCTAAACCCTTAAACCCTCTACCCTCTACCTTCAACCCAATACCCTCTACCCTCAACCCTTAAACTCAAGTAAACTCTCTACCCTAATACCGAAAACCTCAACCTTCTACCCTCTACCCTCAACCCTCAACCTTTAAACCCTAATCCATAAACCCTTATACCCTCTACCCTATACATTTGACCCTCAACCCTATATCCTCTACCTTCAACACTCAACTCTTAAACCATCTACCCTCTACCCTTTACTCTCTAGCCTATACATTAAACCCTCAACCCTTAACCCCTTAACCCTAGGTAAGTAGGGAAACATAGGTGAGATACAAAGTGATAAAGGGAGAGGTAGGTAAAAAAAGGGAGATGGGAGATAAATGTAGGTAGAGAGGGAAGGAGATGTAGAGAGGGGAGAGATAGAGAGAAGTAGATAAGGGAGGGAGGGACATGTAGGGAGGGGATATAGGTGATTTTTTGTGTGTGTGCGAGAGAGAGTACAGAGGGAAAGAGGTAGGGAGGAGACACAATTGAGATATAGAGTGATGGAGGGAGAGTTGGGTAAAGAGAGGGAGAGGGGAGATAAATATAAATAGAGAGGGAAGGATATGTAGAGAGAGATGATAGATAGAGAGAAGTAGAGAGTGGAGGGATGGAGGGAGAGGAAAGGAGATAGAGGTGAGTGTGTGTGAGAGGGAGAGAGAGTGATGAAATAAAATGAGGGGAGAGAGGAATGGGGGGAAAGGAAGTGGGAGAGAGAGAAAGATAGTAGAGAGGGAAGGGGGGAGAGATATAGAGTAGAGAGGGAAGGAGAGAGTAAGAGAGAAGGAGGGGGGAGGGAGATAGATAGAGGTAAAGAGAATGGTGGGTAGTGGAGAGAGAGATATGTAGAGAGGGAAGGAGAGAGGGAGGGATAGGAGGGAGAGAGGGAAGGAGGGAGAGTGAGATGGAGAGAGAGTGGTGAGATAAAGAGTTGAGAGGTAAGGAGATAATGATAAAGAGAGATAGAGAGAGAGAGGGATGCTAGAGGGAGGGAGAGGTAGAAACAAATAGGTGAGATAGAGAGAGGGAAGGAGGAAAAGTGGGATAAAGAGAGAATGGTAATTGATAGAGGAGGGAGTGAGAGGGAAGGAGGGAAAGTGGGGGGAGAGAGAATGGAGATTTAGAGAGGAAGGGGTGAGAGGTAGGGATATAGATAATGGTGAGATAGAGAGGAGAGAGTGAGAGAGAAAAAGAGGGATGAAGTGACAAAAAGAGAGATAGGTAGAGGAAGGGAGATGCCAAATATATAGTAGAGATGGAAAGAGGTAGGGAAGGAGACATGGGTGAGATAGAAAGTGATGGAGAGAGAGTGATGGAGGGAGAGGTAGGTATAGAGAAGGAAAGAGAGAGGAGAGATAAAGAGTAGAGAGGGGAGGGAGATAGAGGTGTGTGTGAGAGTGAGTGAGACAAAATGGTGAGATAGATAAATTGAGCAATTGAGGGAGAAAGAGGGGGGAGGGAGGAAGGCAAGGAGAGACAATACTAAGAGAGATTGGGAGGAGAGACAAAAATAATGGGAGAGAGGGTGAGGTTTAGAGAGGGATGGATAGGAGAGATAGATAGAAGTAGAGAGGGGAGGAGGGAGGGAGGGAGTGTTAGGTAGAGAGATAGAGTTTTGTGTGTGTGATAGAGATATATAGAGAGTGGCGAGATAGAGAAGAGAGAGTGAGAGGGAGGAAGAGATAATTATGAGATAGAGAGGAGAGAGTTAGAGAGAAAGAGGGGGAAGAGAGGGATAGAGAGGGATAAAGAGTGGGAGAGAGATCTAGGTAGAGGGAGGGAGAGGAGAGATATAGAGTAGAGAGGGAAAGAGGTAGGGTGGGAGACATAGGTGAGATACAAAGTAATGGAAGGATATCTAGGTAAAGAGAGAGAGAGGGGGGGAATAAATATTAGAGATGGAAGGAGATGTAGAGAGAGGAGATAGAGAGTAGAGAGGGAAGGGAGGGAGGTAGATGTAGAGAGGAGAGAGAGGAAGCAAGGGAGAAGAGAGAGGGAGTGGAGAGATAGAGAGTAGAGAGAAGGAGAGAGTGAGGGAGAAATATGATACAACTTGCTGACTACTAAAACTTGACCTCCTAATTACTGAAATTTGACATGTTGATTATTGAAATTTGACTAAGTCTAAAATTTTTAAGATCTTCCAAAAACTAGAATTTGTATTATAACTCCTAGAGATCCAAAACTACTCTCAAACATCCTGCCTATATACATGAAATATAACTTAAAGTATAAGAAAGTAAATGTCCATATGTAAATGTGAACTTATGTTTATTTCATGTATATAGTCTCCCTGGCAAAGAAAGAGAAAATGAAGGGGTTTTGAAAAATAGATTCTAAAAGTTATGAGTGACATTTGGTGAGCACCAAATTTGGCACTAGCCAAATGGAACAACCCATTTGGTAAGTGCCAAATTTAGTGCTCGCAAAATAGGCTTAGTATTACCAAGCCTATTTGGCGCTCTCCAAATTAAGTGAGTGCAATATGGCTTGTTATGGGTTTTTTTTTACAATTTGGTACCAAAATTGTCACAGATCCATGCACTTACCAATAAAATATTTTAGTAATATACTTTATGTTCACACAACTAATTATAATATGATTTTTCATTGTGTTCTCTTATAGGACATGATTATGACATAGTTGTATCTTCATATTCTTTATTTTTGTTATCTAAATGTATTGTTCAACTTTTTTGTATCTAATGTATGTATTATACAAAGTACATTCCAATTGTATAATAGTGGATTATGATAATAAATAAGTGTTATACTTTCAAATGAATTTAACTAGTGATAATATACCATATTCTAGCATAAAAATATAAACTTATAATTTATTTTAACTTTAAGAATAGTACATTTTTTAAAACTAATAACAATATTTTAAAAGGATTAAATTATTAGTAGACACAAAAATTTATAGTCATATCTATCAAATTATATTACACATACTTTAAAAATGTATATATAAATATATACTGCGTATCAAAAAATATATAAATATTAATACCTATGAACCACTTGATAATTTAAATACTTTATTCTTAATATATAATTGTGTGTACTAATCTTTAAAAATAATTCTTTCTTACCATAATTTTAAGAGAATTAGTTTGTTACCAAAACCATTAATGATGGTGGAAATCCATACAAATATATTTTACTATGTAAATTATTAATCATTATGAAAATGATTTTACACATATATAGATCTAACCTATTAACAATGATATAAATCCCCACAAATATATTTAACTATGTAAACTATTAATCATTATTAAATTAAATTTTAAAAATAACTTTTATAAATATTATAAATATATATATCTAAGAAATGTTAAAAGATCAATGATATCAAATTTCCACAATCCATGTCATTTAATTACAACAATTTCTGGATTAGATTGCGTGATCAATTCACAATCTTTACGATGGATCAGAAAGTGTGATCTGAAATGTTGATGCAAAAAATTCTCACGCAATCTAATCCAGAAATTGTTGTAATTAATGTTAAAAGATTTCAATGTGAAGCTATTTTATGTACTTGAAAGTTATTTTACTATTAAATATTAATATTTTAAGATGTGACCCAAAATAAGATTTTTTTGTCATTCAATTATACTTCCCCTTTTACTGCCACTGTAAAATACTTCTTACATCAATAAATAAAATAAATTACATTATCTATCATTATAAAAAAGTAACAATAATATTTTGATTAGTTAAAAATACTTCTAGATTTTACTGTAGAATACAAGCTCCCGATCTTTCCCTTTCGAAGTACAATTATAATTCATCGTACGCCAAAAATGATGAAACTGTGAAAGATTCAAAACCCTCTTAGCATTCCATTTCCAAGATTGCTACGTTTCTTTTAGTTTCCAAGATATGAAGAGCCGTGTTCCCACAGGAAAGAGGTGATAAGACCCCTGAATTTGGATGGAACTCGGGAAAAGTCTGGATTCCCTATCATGACTTGATGGCCTTTCACGACAGAGATTGGTGACGCTGATTTTTGACCAGACCAGCTTCAGATCGAACCGTAAGGTACTTTCATGGACAATCGACTGTGCATGTGGCTGCCAACGGTCCCTTGCATGTTATTTCAACGCACGTGAAATAGAATTGTCAATCACGGACTCTTTAATTGTCGGTCCACACAAACGTAGGTATCTTTAGAAAATCCTCCTATCCAGTGGCCACCATTACCCTGCAAATTGTAAGCTTTGACAGGTCGATGCCATAACGTGGGCCCTCTAACTTCCACCGACTCTGATAACAGGACGGCTTATGAATATGTGTAAATGGATGGGGAGAGTTACGGAGAGGAAGGATTTGAGTTTTATGTGAGGGAAGGGTATCTTGTATTCTAATTTTTAAATGGCATGTCGGATTGTGACAATTTTTTTTGGATTTTATAGTATACGATTTAAAAGTTTATAGCTATTGTTTGGACTTTTGAGTAGTTAGAAAAGTGACATCCAAAACATACTCTCTATTGCCCTAAACACTATGTTATAAGTGTTTGTGTGTGTTAAATAAATAGTTCAAATTGATAATTCTCTATTTTTACATATATAATAGTCACGATATCTATAATTCTTAATAATATTGTTTATTATCAAATACTAATTATTCGACATGTAAATGAATGCCCAATTTAAATTAAAAAAATTATGTATATAATCACAATATATAACTCTTACTAAAATTCTTCATTCTATTACTAAATGTTTTGATTACATTAAAAATTAGAAGGGTCCATACCCATTACAAAACGACCATAGAGGCCCAACCAGGGGGCTCATGAGAAGTGAGACACCCTAAAAGCATAAATGAAACAACAACTAATAGATCAGCAAGAACAACAAACATTAAACATAGGACAAAACCGACAGGGAACCAAACCAGCTATTGGTCTCCCAAGAGCTGAAGGCCATTAATGGCATGCCATTTCTCAACCAAGAAGTGGAGTTTCTCATCAAAGGTTAGGGGAGCCTTGTGTGCAGTCAGGATCTCCTCAGCACTAGGCAGAGTAGGGTTGACCTCCTTCTTACCTTTTTTCTTTGAATGTCCACCATCGTGACCAACCTCTATCCTCCTTTTACCTTAACTGTTGCACAATTCTTGCTGAAAAAACTTGTATAATAACCACAATGTTATTGACAGTCTCCTTACTATAATAAAAAAATTCTTGGAGACACTTTAGAGTTTTATTTTCATTATGGTGCATACTAACAAATACCTACTACAACTTAACCTTATCATCCTTCGTCCCTGCTAGAGCTTTAAGCTCATTCACCTCACTCTCCCAATTCACCCATTTGTCAAAGGACTTGGCAAGGGAGGATAAAAAATCCTAATGCCTAGCATCCTTGACCTGACTCGACCAAGAAATCTTCTATTTGAGCACCTTCACTTCTAGAACCTGGATTTTATCCCAAGCTGTGAGGAGCTAACAAAGAATCCACTTCAAAATGTCATTCTGAATGTTGACAGTTGTTAAAATATCATTCAACTTATGACTCAGAGGAACACAAGTATCACAAACATCCTTATCAAAATTGGGCTCTCTAGAGGGGCCATCCAAATTAACATAGGTTGGGGGATCTTTTTAAGGGCTGGGTGGGTTAGTGGTTGGGGAAATTTCTAAACCTTACACACATCATCATGGATAGGAGAGCCAATGGGAGAATTGTCAAGGGTAGGTTTCAAAGAATCATCATTTGAGTTCTCAAAAGTATTAGAATGAAAAGTAGAAATGGGAGTGGGGTTAGTGAATGAAAAATACTTTTTGGGGTCGGGAGTGGGGTCCTCAATAACAAGGGTTTTACCATGCACCCTAGTAGTTATGTGAGAGGTGGGTGGAGTCTCCTCAAGGCCACAAGTGGAAAATAAGACTTCTAAGGGAATGGAATGGTTTCTAATGACTAGGTTGTTCTTTTTAACAAAGGTTGGGGAGGGAGAAAGAGTGACCTTATGGAAAAAAAAAAGAAAAATTAACCCTCGATGGATGGGAAGGGTTTTACTCTTACCTTGAACAACCTTGATAGAATATTCTAGAGATAAGAGGACCCAAAAAGAAAAGTTCATTTTGATATCATATCTAAAATAATTTAACATGGGAAAGAGATGGGCATGAAATTAGCGAAAGCGAACCTCAAAAATGGCATACCTCATTAACACCTTCACAATCTTGCTTCACACCCTAGGAAGGCCAGTTCTATTGTAACCAATTAATCTTCTCACCCTCCTTTAGGAACCTATGCATGTCCTTTCGGTAATTCCCATTTGGATTCCTAGGAATGCAGACCCTATCTAAGGAAAAGCCTATTAACCTCTCCAATGAGCTCCATATTGACATGGAAAGAGCACTCACCAATGGTGATGTTACTCTCATTCCACAAGAACTAGAAAATTTAATCGACAGATTGGGGTCATTTCCCACCACACTCTCAACAAATGAGGCCAATTTATCAAGTAGGAAAATAGTCCAAAAATTAGTGTCATTTTTCAACACCTCACAAGAGGTAGATTCATCCTGCACAAAATCACCACTCGTATTCAGAATCAACAGAACAAGAGATGGAATGTTGTAGAAATTTGTAGAAAAATGTCAAAAGAAAGAATGAAAAATCTTATGAAAATATTGGCCAAAGGAGATGGAATGCCATAAATTCTATATGTGCCAATTATCAAAATAATTTGGCAAGATATCCAACTTGAGATCAAGGGTGTTGTACTTTGACATCCTTAGAAATTAAGTCGCACGCATGTCTAGGGCTAAGAGAGATATAATCCCATATTTAATTTTAGAAGTGAAGACACCTAAGCTGTCAAGCATGTCCACCAGTTTATTACAATTTTGATACACATGAGTAGATATGCAACTTTAAATATTCATCATGAGATTTCATGTTAATAGGATCAAGTCCCTAAGGGGTCAACAAGATTTGTCCATCCTAGTGAACATCATTATGGTATTGTGGGAGTCACCCTCAATAGCCAAGTTGGAGATACCCACATACATGGAAAGACATTACCATCTTTGCAAAATTGGAGGTTTGAACTCCAATATTAATCGCATATGCCAACATAATTTTCCTGCTATGATCTCTAATGACACCACCCCAACCCACCCAAACTAGGTTGCCTTTGGTCCAGCCATCAAAATTAAGCTTAAGCCAATTAGGCTTGAGGAGGGACCAAGGAGTATTGCTCATGTTTGGAGGGGTACAAGAGCATTGAGCATTGAGAGCCTAAAAAATATTCCATCATGAGGCTATAGAGAATTCCAAGTTGGTAGGATTCCTTTTAGGTTTTCAAGAGGTCAAAATGAGATTCTCAACAGTTTGACTTGTCACATTGTTCGCCAGGGCCAGCCACGGGTTTTTTTTATCTCTAAATATTTTGTTGTTAGTTTCTCTCTAGAGCACCCACCTAGTAAATATGATAGCTTACCACCAAAGATCAATAAGAAAAGGGTGAGACGTCAGTGAGAGCCAACCTTCAAGAACCATTTTAATATGCTTGTGCCAAACCCAACTAAATTTGAAAAAGGATTGAATATTTTGACGAACCTGCCAAGAATAGGAACAATGGAATAGAAGGTGGGAAATGGATTGAACTTCATCTTCACATAGGAAGAATCTATTTCCAAGATGATGAACTCTCTTCTATAAAATATATAGAGTAAGAATATTCTCATGGAAAGCAGTCCACCAGAAAAACAACATCGAGCAGAGAGTTGTTCCTCTAAACCTTCATTAGATAAAGCAACAAGACCAATGACTATATAAGGTGTTGTATTCAGAATTAAAAAAATAGTTTCCATCATTAGAGTCCACCCAGACCAAAGAGTCAAGTAGAGTAGAATTAAATATCATGTAATTATCAATAGTTCTAAGGAGTTCTACAGCGGATAAGTAAAGGGGAGGGTCATACCAATTGGGATCAATATTTTAGTGCGACAAATCAGAGGTATGGCCTAAGTAATCAGATACCATAAACTCGAATCTAGCGTACAAATCCAACATGATAGTAGAGTAAATCGGGTGGAGACCAAGAACCTATATTGAAATCCATTTGTCATACTAGAACAAATTGAGGCCTTAGACTAGACCTACCAACAAGTACCCTAAGAAACCAAATTCTTTGTTTTGAGGAGGTTATTCCATATTATGGATTCTGGTGGAACCCCTAAGCCTTTGTGTTCTACTAATAACTATTTCATATTTGGCTATCTTTTCTGGTTTGAAATGAGTCTTGTGACTTAGGGTTTCAATCTTTCCCTTTGTTCTAGGGTTCTGCTCTTGCCTTAAAAATATTTGAAAAAATCTTAAGTGCTAAAAATGTTGCATATGTTCTAATTTGTGGTTGAATTGTGATTACTTGTTCTTGGTTCCCCAACTCATAACTTGAGCCATAAAATCCATTTATCTATTGCCCCCTTGTACCTAGTCAAGCGGTCACTACGCATCAAACTATTTTAGTTCTATCAAATGTCAAGGGGGTTAGAAAATGTTTTAGATATTAGCCATGATTCCTAAGTCCAAGATTATAGTATGTTTAAAGTCTTTTATATTATAAACCTAGTAAACAAACCCCTTTTAAATCATGAATAAACGCACATGCCTTTGGAAACCTTTATGAATGCTGAACAGATCCCACCAAAAACTTCCTATTGGTCACCTGCTAGCCCATAGGAATAAAATATTATGATAAAAATGCTTGAGGGATAGTGGGTGGGTGACACCTATCTACCCTCATGGCGGGTGCTACCACTCTTCAAAGGCACCGATGGTAAAAGGCATTCAAATCAATGGAAAAGATGAATTCTAATATATAAATCTCAACCATTTCTTGCTAGCCCATAGGGGACCTACTGTCTCATTGTAGCTCATGGAGGGATGGCGGGAGAAGACCACGTACAATCATCACCACTATCTATAGAGCTATTAAGGGAATCTAATCATTTGATGAAATATTTTTTAGAAATTGTGGGAGGTTTAAGGGCATGCTACTAAAGGGATATAGGTGCACATGAAAAATTAGCCCACCATATGTTTTAATCTAGACCGTTCATTACAAAGGAAGGATAACTTCATGATTGATAGCCTATGGGTTAACGTGAACACATGTGGAAGGTCATCGGGTTGATCTGGGTCATCACTTGCTAGCCCATGACCATGGATTTGTGCCTTGCATATTTCAGAGGGCTAGCCGGCTACTAAGACATGGATCCTTTCATGGCTTGTAAAGCATGGTGGGGCCATGTCGATGATGAAGAGGATGCAGACTTGATGAAAATAGAGCATGGTGGATGTCGAGTCAGCAAAATAAAAAAAGTTCAAATATATTTGACTCTATTTGAGCCACACACTGATCCAAATCATGATAAGATCAATGGCAGGAATTAAAAGTTTCTAAAAGGACATCATTAAGCCATTATGGTTCACATGAGTGAGAAATAATGGAAAATTTGATGGTTTTATACCAAATTGAATGCTTTGTTTGCCATAAGCTTCTGTTAAAGCTTATTGTCAATTGCAAAAGAATTTTCAAATGATTCCAAAGTTTTTGTAGAGCATTTCAAACTTCTGGCATCGTGAAATTAGGGTTTCCTGCATCATTGAACCAGTAAGTAAAATTTGCACTCCTTGAGTTAATTTCATTTTGGTTTTCATTCAAATTGCAATTATGGTTATTTTCTTTCCAAGTTAGACTTCTTTTAAGGTTTGACATTTTTTGAGTCTATTTAAATTTCAAGAATTTAGTTCGTTTTACATCAAGTCGCCTTAAAACCTAAAATCCCTAGTTTAAATGAGTCAAACCCTAGGTTAGGTTATATGTTAGACATGGCACCAAAAATCCAAGCTTTTGCATCAAAAGGCCAATCCTCTAGTTTGAAACCTAGTGTAACACCCATGGTCCTAGATTTAATTGATCAACTACCACACTCAAAAACTAAAAAAGAGAAATGGAGACACATGCTCTAGAGCCTTGGGGTTAAGGAGGGTATTGTTGACTAATAGTGTGCAATCAAATATGCTACCCTGTCATGGTCTGGATGGACTCTTTTTCAAGGATGGTTTGGTAACAGTAACACCCATATCCCAATGTGCAACCCTTGGAGATTGGATATGGCTAAACTAGTGGTCTCTAACATATTTGTGGTTATTGATCTTTTCAAGGCCATTATTTCCAACTATGACACTCTTGTTAGATTAGTCAAAACCCATGATGAGAAAATATGGTTTGGGTCACAAGGAAGGAATTTGATGAAGTGTTCAATTTGAACAAGTGGAATAGGGACATGGTTGAAATCAACTATAATAGATTGAGGGATGAGTATGAGAAGGTAAGGCATGCCTTCAAGGTTTTTGTGTTGTCCCAATTTATGGTATCAGCGAGAAAAGGAAAGGACACAATTGTATTGGGGCCATCTAATCAGGAGTTGCTTCCTATCAAATATTTTGTCACCTCTTTTAAAAAATATTTCTACTCCCTCTGCCAATTTTTGGGGTTTGATTTAGCCTCCAACATGGCAATTTCCCAAATGTATATGGTTGCAAGAATTTAACACCCCAACATTAATACTTTATATGATTTTTCTACATTTATATCATAGGAAATACATAAAGGATTGGTAGAAATGAAGAATAGGAAATAATTTGTGAGGTTTTGGTGGTTTTATCTTTTCATGCACATGTTTTTATATAGGGATGCAAACTATTTTGGCAAGGAGATGTAATTGAAGAGAGTGGAGGATAATGTGGTAATGCCTATTGAAACATGGACCCCACTATTAGATAGAAATGAATATAAAACTAGTTTTTTCACTACTACAAACACTTTTTCTTTCATGATGTGAAGAGTGTTGATGGTGGATGTTCCTATAGTGCCACCTGAGTTACATGACTTCTTAAGGCCATTAGAAAGAAGACCCAATTTGAATATTTCTCATAATTAAGGGTATGTGATCCCATATAAGGATTGCATAATTTTTAGGACCATATACAACACAGGGAAAGCACCTCATATACTTCCAATGGAAGTGCCAATAAGAATAGGTTTCCTTGAAGTTATGTGGTGACTAGGAAACATTGATGATGTTTTCCTATTTGAGAAGAGAAAGGGAACATTATTCCCTTCATATTACTATGTTTTCATATTTTTTCATGATAATAAATGGATGGAAAAATATTCTTGATTATCATCTCAATCCATATGACATGAAATATAGGGCATATAGGAGCTATGATCTTGAAGGGTTTATGGTCTGGTTCATGGATAGGATAAAAGGAGGACATATTCATGCCCATTCTCTCCCTAATGATCTCATTAGAAATGTTATTGACCTCAATGTCTAGGTAGATAGGATGAGAAAATGGGTTGTCTTTGTGAATTTGGAAAGAGCGAGAGGGTATGTGTAGGATCGTCATGGAAAAAATAGGCCCTTAAGTGGCAATGAAAATTAAAAAAAATAGAGTTAGGAAACTTGACGTTAACATTTTAATAAGTTATCTATATTATTTCAAAAATATGTAAGAATAGAATCTATAGAAAATTGAATGTAGTTTCTAAAATACTAGGTTTATTTTTTTTAAAAAAAATCTATTTGGTGAAAATTTGAAATTTCAATGCAGTAGTACTTAAATTTTAGGGAAAAAATAAGATGTAGGTGTCTATCTAACCACCCTAACCACAATAAAATGATAATATTTTTTTATAATATTTTAGATATAAGTAGAGGACTCATGTCTTGATGTGATGCATATTTTTTTGTAATTTTTTTCCAAGTAAATAATTAATTATGATTTTTTTATTACAAATTTTTAAAAATATAAAAACTTGTATGTCTGACCACCTTAATTTGGTCAAAACTTCATGAATTTATTTATTTATTTTTAATCCTATAGTATGTGTAGCATAGAATGTGACACATTTTTTGGATTCAAAAAATGTGATACCATTTGAAAGCTATATATGTTTTTTCAATCAACCTATCAATGGGGACTTTAGTTGTAATTCAAATAGAAAATAAATTATAATTATTTATTAAATTCAAAGTAAAGCATAATTTATATTGGTGGAAAGCTGAGAATATCCTTTAAAAACCTTTTTCATTTCATCAATTTTGGGTAGAAAAAAGTTGCCAGCCACATGGGCCATCATATCACTTACATATCACCACCTTTTGGCCCATCATGATCCTGCACATACCCAAGAACGGTTAAAGACCTTGATTTTGAGGCTTTGTCAGATATTGGTAATGTAATCTTGAAAATTGAGACAATTATTCAAAATTTTGACAAAGTTGTTGCAAGCTTGAAAGAAGAAAGGTTAGTGAAAGATAAGGGGAAGGCCCCCATGATAGAGGAAGAATCATCTCAACAAATTCCCAAGAAAGTACACATATATACAAGGAAGAAGAGTTAACAATTTCAACTTCTACACAATAAGAAGAGTCAAAAGCACCCTCTCCATAGCAATACATTCCACCAATTTCCCCACCTCATTCTTCCACTCTTGAAATAACTTACTTGGGTTCACCAATAAGAGAGCCATCCTTTCCAAAGGAGCCCCAAATAAAAATGAAAAGAGTTGAGACAATCAACCTTGTTGATTACCCTATAGAGGATTTAGATGAATATATTTGTCATTGAGGATGAAATAATGCAAGGAATTTCATCCCCTCAAAGGGTAAGGACACCAAAAACTTTGAGCCTTCGGTTGAGCAAGGTAGAATTAAGTGGAATAAATAGCTCTGAGGATGTGAGGGTCAAATCTTATGAAAGACTCATGGATGATGATGCATTTGTTAAAACAAAAGTATTCCAAGAGTATGTGTGGAGGGTTATGAAAGATGATTATGTAATGAATGTGTAGAAGAAGGCAAGTGAGAGCCTTGAAAAGCCACAAAATATTATTGAGGCTAAGGTTTGGAATAAAATGAGGACAACGTATATGAACATCACTACAAAAGAAGGTAGAGAGCTTGTTAGGAAGAGTAGATTGTTGCTAGTTCCAGAATGGGATTTTCCATCTGCAATTGCATTTGACACTATCTAGAGATATTATTCCCTCATTTTTAAAACTAAGGAGGAGGTCACATTGGCCTTGCAACGATAAGCTTTCAACTCCTAGTGGGACACATTTGCTATTTGGGGTTTGGCTCCAAACACCAAGACTCTTGAAGTAGTACAACCAAATCTAAGAGTCGGGGAAGGCTTGACTATCAAAATAGTATAAGGTACATCCACCCTTGAAGCAACAACACTGAATGTCAATGTGACACAATTTACTAAGGCCACAATTGAATTTGTAACTAAGGAGAGGGATAAATTTAGAACTAAATATAATGAGATGGTGGCAGAGTATAATGTGAGTTAGCATATGATGACAAAGATGCAAACACAAATGGCTTTTATGGAAGCAAAAATTCCAATCTATGAAGCTAGGACTAGCTCAAGCAGCAATTATGTCTCCCCCTTCTCCAATCCTTTCACCATCTCCAATCCAAGATGAGGTCATGTATCTTGATTTTGAGGAAGTTCCCATTGTACCATCAACTCTTGATACTTTAGATGCACCTTAAATACATGAGATTAGCATGGATGTTTTAATTTAAAATTTAAAAGGTTATGAGGAGAGGTGTCAGTAGAAAGATGACCTCATTCATGTGAGAAATTTGAGGATTGTGATAGCACTGCTTGAACACCTATATAAAGGAATTGAGAGAAGGTTAATAATCATTCATTCTAATTATTCCTTAATGTTTAATGCAATAAGAAATTTTGACCAAGATAAGGAGGTGGCTATCCAACTAATGGATAGATGAACCCCAAGAGCTCAAATATTGAGGGATATGGCCATTGTGTCAACACATGATGCAAATAAATCACCCAACCTTCTCCCGACCCTTAGGTTCATGACTAAGATGAAAGATTCCCAAGGGTCAATTGGGCCTCTGGGAGTGAAAATCAAGGAATTGGTGAAGAAGTTTGATGATTAGAACTATAACTTGCTTCCAAATATTTTAGATGAGAATGGTGAGGATAAATCTTTACAAGAATGGAAAGACCAATCTAATAAGGTGATAGCTACTCAAGCCAAATTAATCTATGATGGGGTGGATGCAGACATGTTTACAAATAGTATGGATAGGCTCACCCACATAGGTATCTTCTTAGAATAATTTGACAAGGATGTAAATCAAGTGGTAGTTAAATACAACCCATACAGAACAAAGGTAGATAAGATTATGGGGTTTGATTTTCCTATTGAGGAAGAGTTTGAGCTATGTAAATCAAAATATGTTGTCACCCTGGACATAGAAACTACTACATTGGTGAGTTGGTGATTAGAATTTTGGTTTTGTGTCTACAACAAGGGTTCCAGTACAAAGAAGTGCAATACATGTCATGGAACTAGTATAGATTAGGCCTTGGATATATCAATGTTTAAGTATTGTACTCTCTTAAGTTCAAATATGGTGACATGGAATGTAGACGTGGAGGTTGCCTTGATATTTTCTTCTTTCTTTATTTTATGTTTTCTCATCCTCAAGTTTTGGATCATGTGGAACAAGTTCTTTTCCCGTGGAAGGAATATTTTCCACTGACTGAAGAGCCTTTTGGAAGGTGAGAAAATCTTCTTGGGTGCTGCCACAATAGTGGTTTACAATTTGTGAGAGATTATGATTTTTGCTGAAATCACATATTTTTAGAGAATATAATGATTTAAGCCTTAGAAAATTTCCATTTTAAGGATTCCAATTAAAGAGTTTTTAATCAAACCACCTTAGATAAAACCCCCTTGGATATAACCTCGATAGTTTTAAACCATACCTATAAATGAGTCTCTTTTACACCTATCAAAATGTTCATAAAAAATCACTTTTGATTTACCTTTTGGGAGATCAAATGAATTCATTTAAAATTTATTTTAAATTATTATGGTAGTCCTCAAAATGAGCTATCCAACGAATATAATTTTAATATGTTTTTGTTTTATTATGTATTTATTTTTTTAGTTTTATTAAACATAGGTTTTTCACAGAAAAAGAAGGTCTTTGTTTTGCACATGTCAAAAAATGGCAGATTATCAAAAAAAAAAATTGAAAAATATGAGTGCACTAGATATTGAAGTCCTTGATCCAACAAAAAATAAAATCGATATATACAAAAAAAAATTGTGTTATATGGTTGTGCTATGTCTGCATTGTAATTGGTTTGACTTCAAAACTTGTTTAAAGAAAAAATATTCAATTAAAAATTATCTAACCAAGTGGAAGCACTAGATATTGGAGTTAAAAATGTAAATTTGAAAGAATTAAAATTTTATCCTTCATGGAAAAATAGTTGTGTTATACGGCGTGCGTCATATTTTCAAAATGTTGTTTTCTGAAAAAATCTAGTTTTTGTGGGAGATGGAAAAAGAAGTGCAATATGATTCCAAAAAAATTGAAAAAAATATTTTTAGAATCTAGAGAAAAAATGTGACGAGACTCTTGTTTGCATCATCTTCAAATTCCTGACGGTTTAGCTGCTATAGGTGCCCGAATGTGAAGATTTAGTTAAAAGTAATAATTTTAGTGTCCAGGTTGGCCAAAAATTATAAACCACTATTGTGGGATCACCCTCTTCTACAAATGAGAAATGGTTTATGTTTTATGTGAGATTATCCCTTGCATTTTTTAAAATGTAATTTTGTTTTGATGTTAAAGTGATTGTCAAATGAAAACATGACATTTGTAAAATCTGGCCCGAAGGTTGTTTTTCTCCCTTGTTCTTATAAAAGGGAATTCATGGCCAATTGTACAAGGTTGCTAGCAAATTGATTTCAGATAAATTTTGTAAACAAGATTAGATAATATAATTGAGTCTATTCTAGGTTCTAAGAGTCTTTTGAGTCTTGTAATGGTGAATATTACAATAGTACTATCATATTTTGAAATAGAAATGGAAAAATATTCAAGACCAATGTTCTCCATTGTATACTTTCCATAGATTTTGAATACAAAGAAATCAAATATTACTTATATTCATCTTCTTGTCGTTCCTTTAATTTGTATTCAATGATATTACGCTTATTGAAAAAATGATTTAAATATGTACTAACATGAATGAAGGTTTAAATGTAAACGTATGCACAGATCACTAATTATTATTGTTCAAGTTTATGTATCAATGGTGTAAGGTATTATTGGTAGGATTTATTATGATAGGAGTAATGTTGTTGTGTCTTCTCAATTATGTGATTTACAATTCTCCACCCTAGGATAAGGAACTGATCATTTGATGTTACAATTTCCTAGATCTTTTGTAGTAGCTACATTTAAAACAATTTTAATCTCCAATTTTAGTGTGAATGTATGTCGAGCTTAATGTATAATAGTTTCTCATGATTTAGTATGATGTTACAATGAAGATTAGCTTGATATTTAAGGTATTTCATCTTTCAAGCAATTAAAGGAGAATTTATCTATTTATGTATAATGTATGTGATAATTGGCACAAGAGTATCTCAAGATATATTGTAGGGATCACCCTCCCAGGTTTTTTAGAGCCCGAATTGGAGAGGGAAAGCCTGGCGAGATTTCACCTATTCATTGGCCAATCTTCACAGTTATTAACCATTGAAATTGGAAAATTCATAGATAACTAATGAGATCAAGTTTGGTTCATTAAAAACAACCAATAGATCTTAAGTGAATTTCAACATTATGGAGGAGGGAGAGACATTTCCATCTTTAAGGATAGAAATCCATTCAACCTATTTATTTAAAATTTTCCATGTGATTTTAGATATAAGAGCCATGTCCATCTATCTCTTTGAGGATAGAAATCCATTCAACCTATTTATTTAAAAGTTTCCATATGATTTTAGATATAAGAGCCATGTTCACCTATCTTGTTTTCCTTAAGTCAAGACCCCCATAAAGTTTCTTGGAGCAGATTGTGTCCCAATTCGCTAGAGGGTAGTGATTCCTTTCTTTTGTTCCCAGCTAGAGGAACCTTCTTTGAATCTTCCCTAACTTCTCATACCATGATGAGGGCATAAAAAATAATGACACCAAATACACATTCAAACTCTGAAGATTTGATTTAAGGAGGAGTTTACCTCTGTTGTTGAGAAGAGCACCTTTCCAAGAGACTAGCTTTCTTTGGACCCTTTCCATTAAGTTAGACCAAAAAAAAGTTATCCACCTTACCAATAGCGAGGGGCATTCCTAGGTAGGTTGAGGGAAGGGGAAAATTTTGATAATTAATAACTATGGACATCGTATCTTGAAGCTAAGGTTTAACATTAAGGAAAAAAATAGTACATTATAGGAGCTAAGATATAGCTCATAAAACATGTTTGAGTCACTCAAGGACTCAAGCTTTTTTGGATCATTTGTAAATACCAACAACCTTCCAGAAGAGGGAAAATCAAGAACATGAAATTTCAATAATAGATGCACGATGTGGCCAATATACAATACTCAAGATTCCAATAATAAATTGGACTTACACAACACTCAACTGATCTTTGGATTGATGAAATGTACATATGAAGCCTTGCTTACATAGGAAAGATGAGGAATAGGATTAGATAAGATCATGATAAGTGTCTTAATCCTATCACATGAGAAAACTAAGTCATAACAACCTAGGACACAAGCATTAAATTCTGAATGAAAATAGTAAATGCATGAGACAATTATTAAATTCTTAGATAGTAAATGTAAATAATGAGACATGAATCTATTATAACTAACTTTTAGAAATGACAACTAGGAAAATTAACTCCTATGTAAACTTATAATAATGTGAATAGGTTCTCACTAATAACTACTTAAGAAATAACCCCATTCACACCAACACCCCCCATAAGTGCAACTTAGGAAGTGTAGTTATTATGAAAATTATGTAAAGATGGGTCTCAACTATGAGGCCCTGTTAGGTACCCATGTATGGGTCTCAGCTAAGAAGAAGAGACTATTTAACACCCCTTAATGAAATGTCCCATCACAAATCAATCAATATCCATCCACACAAAGGATGATTGTTGGGGATGAAACGTGTCATCTTAGAATGAAACATCTAAGAACAACAATGCCTTCGTGACTTTAATTTCTTCAAATCACCTCAAAGACACAAACTACTATGCCATAAAGTGGAAACAGGCATAGTTGTTTTCCCCCATTAACCCTTTTGAGAAAAGCACATGCAGAAAAATAACAGATTCAACACATACACAAATTCAAAATTCACAGAATCTAACATGGAAGACAAGCTAATGTACACAAAAATTTATGTTAGGAAAACCCTTTTGGGTAAAAAACCCCACCCTCCAAAAGATCCAACCATTGTATTATTCAGCAACAAACAAAGTTACAATACAATCCCAGGCTCATAGCCTTTATAGGAGTTACATCTTGTTTCATCTGGAGAAAACAGGCAACATCATATATCTGAATCCTCACACTATTACAATGTCCTCACATGACATACATCGTAGATACATTTCATGTCATTAGCCCACTCGATCAGCCAGCCTTTCGGCCAGCATAGCCTCACGACCTCTCAGGTTCACATCTTCTTAGTTTTGTGTGTCTCAATGTTCACGGTTACAATGCTCAGAGCATACCATTCGAACACACACTCTCTACCCTACTTGATATGATCTCACATCATGATCAACCTCTCTCTTGTCCAACCATCAACTATCATGGTATTTAATTACCCCACTGACCAAATTCCATCATTCTCTGGCAACACTGCCCTGTAGCATGCATTGAGCCACCTAGCAATGTAATGGTTACCAAACCTGTCTTTGTATTTAATCACCACCAAATAAATAAAGCTTTCAACCAATCAACGTTGATTTACAATAGTGATGTAAAATCAACAAATGAGATTGTGCGACATGTTGTCATGCCATTCGCCCATCACTTTAACTATTGAAATGGTCAACTGTTCCCTAAGAAACTCCTATTGAGCTACTGTGGTATAGCCTAATAGCCACCGCAATATGGCGATAACCATTTGATCACCATACCACCAGAGTCCACCAAGATACGTGTACACATCTTGTGCAATTTTGGGGAATCAAAAATAGAATTTACAATATCCCCAAAAATTTTCTCTGAAAAAATTACACGTGTTCAAAGCCTACACACTTTGCATGCCACTAAGTGTCAAACACTCAGACGATTCCTCTCGATTCACAAGAGTTTGTTAGTACTCACCTCAACTGAGTGCAAAATAAAATGAGCACCATTGGATTAGTCAAATCTCAACTATAGATCAAGATCCTCATTCATCGGTACACTATGTTGTGGTCCCCACCAAGTCGCTTCCATCTGCCATCGGTCCATTTCCATAGCCCAGTGAAAGGTTCCACTGATGACCCCAAGTCACACTGACACAATGTTTAACATATATTGGCATATCGGTGAGACAGCACATGGTCACTCACCGATATGCGATCATTCTACCGATGAAGGAAAGGTCCATCGCACTCCCACCAAAGGGAAGAAAGGACTCCATCGTATGGAAGGTAAATTCTTCAAGTCCTTAACAAAGATTCAAGCCAGCAAGTTGCGAAAAATTTTCCAACAATGATAAGAGAGACCATTTAAAGCCCCCCATAATGAGATAACCTACTACAAAGAAGCATTTGAAGCACACTATGAAGTAACACTAGAATCCTTAATTCAACAAGAAAAGGAAAGACAATTTTGTTTGCTAGTGTGTCAAAAAAAAGTGTAGCCTTGACACTTTTCACTCATTTTGGGACCCTTTTTGTAGTTTTTGGCCTAGTTTTCTTAGATTCTATGGTGTCTTGCAAAGGTGTTGTGAATTTTTGTAACACATTTTCCCACTTTTCTAAAACCCTTTCATCATAATTTAGCTAAATAACCTCTTTTTACTACTTTCCATGCCTTATGTCTAAGTGTTGTAAATAGATAACAAACTCTCACACTTTCCTAGGTTTTTCACCAACAAATTAATGCTTTCTTATATCATAATGATCCCTTAATGCACTTATAGATCCTAATTTAGTGTGTTTTGGAAGAGAACCCTCACAATTAACAATAATAAAACTTTAAATCTTGACAACCACTCAAAATTTACTAGGTGGACTAAGTCGCCACCTTGGGCGACTTAGTCCAATGTTGCATAAAAATCAAATTTAACTTAAAATTCTCGCAGGATTTTGTCTCCTAAACCCTAAAAGTGGCCAGTGATGTGATATTTTCGGGGAATTAGGGAAAAAAATGTATAAATAATGGTTTTTCCCCTCATTTTCCAATCTCTTAAAACCATAACTCTCAACAACTCATTCTTCTCAAATCACTCTTTCACTATTCTTCTCAAGCAAGCTAGGGTTTGAGAATCCTAAGTCATCAAGGCATCATTTTCTGAGGCATTCAAGGGCTAATTGCTGCAACAACACAATGTCAATCATCATGGAAATGTACTAACTTTATTAATTCATATTTCATTCTCTATTATCTTGTCTCTTCATTTGATTTAATTATCTAAAATGGGTTTGACCAAGGTAAACCCCCATGCCCTAACAATCAATATTTACCTTCCTCTCTTTGTGTTTTTATAGATTTAGGCATCTTGGAGGCTTGGAAATCATTGAAGACAATGTTGCAAATTTCTTATCGACATATCATTGTTGGATAAGGAAAAAAATATACAAAATCTCACTTTCAGGCCTGAGAATCAGAGTTTTAGAAGCAGACAGTTATGAAGAACCAAAGTGCAGACCGACAGATTCCATTTCCACTTTCTAATTTTTAGAAATTTAGAAGTGGACTAATTCACTAGAAATGGAAAATTAGTCCCACTAAACATGCGTTTCAGAGGTTTTTGTAGATTTGGAAACCCATTTGGTAGAAACATGGTTCTGGGTAGTTTTTCCAGATCTGGGACTAAGTCACTGAAATTGGCACAAGTATCTCAATCAACATCAGCAATAAATTCTAAAGGTTTTTGGAGCCTCTATACATCACATTTCATTTCCCTCTTTCATTTCCATCTTTTTTTTTAGTTTAGTTTACATTTTTAGGTCATCTTGTACATGTTTGCATATCATAATGTGATTTCAAGCATAATTGCATTTTCTAGGTTTTACTTTCATGTTAGTTTCTTTTATCAGTTTATTTCATTTAGACAAATTTCAACACATCATCAAAACCCCTAATCCTTTGAATGAACCCTCCTAGATTTTAGGTGTGGAAGATCTCTCTCCTTTTAGGTGCAAAACCCTAGAAGAGCAAGACAATACATCTTTCCCCTAAAATTTGTAGTACATTTTGGTGAGCTCTCTTTCCCTAAGTACATGTTTTTGGTGGTTATTTTTGGTGAACCCAACATCCACATATCTTATTTTCTAAATTAGATTCCATCATTGTTATAGAATTAACTTGCATTTCATTTTGCATCGGCTGAGTTGCATTCTAGGGTTTTTGATTTTGCATTTTTGCATCTTAAATCATTAAACCTTTCTGCAATTTTGTATTTGCATCTTAGGTTTTCCTTCTACAACATAGAAACCACCCAAATTCATCAAAAAACTCTACAAATTATCAAAAATATCCCTAGGTGGACTAAGTCACCACCTTGGGCGACTTAGTCCCTTTCCACCCCTGAAACAACCTTTTACAGAGCTCAAAAATTTGTTTTTAGGCTTCTATTTTCTACCCTTTCCTATATGTATCAATTGGTTGTTTTTCTGTAGCATTAATTTCATTACATTTAGCTTACATTAGCTCATTTCATGCATTGCACATTTTCAATTTTGCAATCACAATATTTTATTTTTAGATCATTACATAGTGTAATCAATAAATTATCTTGTTTGACATCTAAAAATTGCATTTCATTTTAAGTCTTTACATTGTATTTTAAGTTTGCATAGATTATTGTTCAAAAATGTTCATTTCAATACTTTCCAAATTTTCAAAGAAAAGGTTAATCAATGTTAGTCATTCATTCCATGCATTCCCTAGTTATGATATTCTAGCGAATGAAAACATTGATAATTGTCTTAAACTTACACCACCTCCTATCTCTCCTATTTGTGAGGATTATGTGATAGAAGATCTTGCAAGTGTATACAATCATGATAATCACAATTATTCTTCTCACAATACCTCTTCTTTTAAAGATGAAGGTATCTGCATCCCCTTTGGGAAGATATTTTAGCACAAGAAAATGGAATCATAGAAACTTTCCTAAACATCACCTTACCTAGACTCTATAACCATGATAATTATCCTTCACCTACTATCCACCCTCAATGTGTCAAAGGTAGTTTTGTGTTAGAATCTATCCTTAATAAGACTCATAGGAATCTTCTTCCTCCTTTTCATGTTGCCCCTCCCATTTGGGAACACCTCTTCAAACAAAAAATCCTTCTCTTGCTATCCCCCCTAAGTGTGATGAAGCTACTTCACCAATTCTAACCATGGAATGTGATGATATATTAGAATCTCTCCTACTAGGCTAAATACTATGGCGAAAGAGAAAGCGACTTTCGACAATCACCTAGCACCTTATCTTCCCCCCACCCCTATCAATAAATTTAAGAAGACCAAACCATTGTGCAAGAAGACAATATAATTGATGAGCTCCTTCCACACAATAGTAACTTATCTTCCTTGGGTTATGGTAACAAGTTGATACTATATTTCCCTTTCTTAGACATACATCCAACCAAGACCATCGAGGTTATGCATACATAAGTGTCCAGTTGATCCCCCTCGATGAATGAAACTCGTACATACCCCGAGGAACATCCTAAGAATCCTCTAATTCTTTACCGACCATCACACAGACAAAAAAATCACAATACACCTGAACTCATCCTTCACCCACCTAAGACCACCATTTCACATCAACCAAGTTACAATAAAATTACTCACATATATGAAAAATTCTACACCATCAAGGCTAACTTTGTCGATACTTTGTTTACTCCTCCACGTAAATAACATTAGTTGTTGCTCCTTGCCATGTAATAGTTGTAGGACCATAGCACAGTCACTATTGCAAATTTTGCATCCCTCATGAGGAGCAACATACCATCATCCATTTCTAGGCTCGCCTTTATCCTACACTAAGTGGGGACAAGGGGTTCAGTAGCCTTTTCCTCGTATGTCACCTATCCTTGTCTCTTTTGACTAGTCATTAACCTTTCATAAAATTATCAGAGAAATCTTGGGATGTGGATGACCTATCTTAAGTTGACTCTCATGTGACATACTATCCCTCTTCATGATGTAGCTAATTCAGAAACATATGACTTAGCATAGGGCTTTCCAAGTTAGCTCTCATGTATTTTATCCTTGGCTACTTTAAAGCAATTACTCATAGTAATGGTGTTAGCAACTGCTTTAAAGTGGGGTCATACATAGACATTATCCTTTTTACAAAATTAGATGGTGTGGTTTTTCTTTTTCTTATGATGTGTTCCCTTCTTGGTGGTGTCATTGGGTTTGATTCCTTCTAAGAGTGTATGACCAACTAAAGTGGCTTGATGTGAATTTGGCATCCCATGGATAACAAGTTGAAACCCTGACTTTTCCTCTCTTGGAGACATTAGGCACAATGTTCCCTAAGAAGAAGACCTCACATGAACTAAGAAAAATAACCTTCAACAAAATCTTCACATAATATTCAAAAACATTTACAAAAAGCATTATATTTGTGTTCCCTATCAAAGTTATCAAGCGAGGTAACTTATGCATGGTTAGTATAATGAGAAGATGACACACTAGCATGACTTTCTCAATATACGGTGGGAAGCCAACACACTAGTATGACTTTATCACTAAACCACATTTTGGACCTTCTTACCCAATGGGTAGCTATGAGTTTTTTCACCCTAGAGTGAGTACACTTCTTCTCTTTGGACAAACAACCTAGATCTGATCCACAACAAGCTAGACAAACAATCAAAGCTTGATCCAACCTTTTTACTTTCCTTATTCTCTTCCTTCTATTTCTTGTCATTGAATGATTATGTATCTTGTTTTGTTGCATATCATTCACCCTTGAATGTGTTCTTTGGCACTTATCTCGACTTGACTTAGAATCTTGAATCCTGACATCACTTGGCTACTTTAGTGTGAACTGTTTCAAGAAAGTTCGTCCTATAACTAAAGTGGGAGCTAAATGTGTCACCAAAGAGTGTATCCTTGGCACTTTTCACTCATTTTGGGCCCTTTCTTGTGGTTTTTGGCCTAGTTTGCTTAGATTCTATGGTGTCTTGAAAAGGTGTTGTGAAGTGTTTTCATATTTTCCCACTTTTCTAAGACCCTTTCATCATAATTCAGCTAAATAAATGATTTTTACTAATTTCCAAACCTTATTTCTAAGTGTTGTAAAGAGTTATAAAAAACTATCACACTTTCCTAGGTTTTTCATAAAAAAATTAACCCTTTCTTATGTCATAATGATCCCTTAATGGAATTATAGGTCCTGATTTAGTTTGTTTCAGAAGACAGTCCTGACAATTAACAATAATCATACTTTAATTCCTGACAACCACTAAAAATTCTCTAGGTGGACTAAGTCGCATTCTTGGGCGACTTAGTACCATGTGGCATAAAAATTAAATTTAACTTAAAATTCTAGTGGTATTTTGTCTCCTAAACCCTAAAGTCGGCCTATGATGTGTTATTTTTAGAGAATTATGAAAAAACATGTATAAATAATGGATTTTCCCCTCATTTTTCAATCTCTTACAACCTTAACTCTAAGTAGCTCATTATTCTCAAATCACTCATGTTCACTATGCTTCTCAAGCAAGCTAGGGTTTAAGCATCCCAAGTCATCAAGACATATTTTTTCGGAGGCATTCAAGGGCTAATTGCTTCAAAAACATAAGGTCAATCATCATGGAAATATACTAACTTTATTACTTCATATTTTATTCTCTATTATCTTGTCTCTTCATTTGATTTAATTATCTAAAAGGGGTTTGACCAAGGCAAACCCCCATGCCCTAACAATCAATATTTGTCTTCCTCTCTTTGTGTGTTTGCATATTTAGGCATCTTGGAGGCTTGAAAATCATTGAAGACAATGTTACAAATTTCTTATCAACATCTCCTTGTTGGCTAGGGGAAAACATGTACAAAAAGTCACTTTCAAGCCTAAGAATCAAAGTTTTAGAAGCAGAAACTTGTGAAGAACTGAAGTACAAACCAAGAGATTCCATTTCCATTTTGTAAGTTTTAGAAATTCAGAAGTGGACTAAGTTGCCAACAATGGTGAATTAGTCCCACTCAACTTGCTTTCAGAGGTTTTTGTAGATTTGGACACCCATTTGGCAGAAATGGGTTTCTTGTCAGTTCTAAGTCGCCTAGATTGACACAAGTGTCCCAATCAACATCAACAAAATATTCTAAAGGTTTCTGGAGCCTCTCTCTATCACTTTTCATTTTCAAGCCCCCCTCTTTCATTTCTAGCTTTCTAATTAGTTTAGTTTATATTTTTAGTTCATCTTGTACATGTTTGCATATTGTAATGTGATATCAAGCATAGTTGCATTTTCTAGGTTTTACATTCTTAGTTAGCTTCTTCTATTAGTTTATTTCATGTAGACCCATTTCACACACATCATCACAACCCCTAATCCTTTGAATGAACCCTCCTAGATTTTAGGTGTGGAAGATCTCTCTCTTTTTAGGTGCAAAACCCTAGAAGTGCAAGATAGTACATCTTTCCCTTAAAATTTGTGGTATATTTTGGTGTACCCTCTTTCCCTAAGTACATGTTTTTGGCGGTTCAACTAGAAACCATATTAGAGTCACCCAAGGAATCAAGTTTGAATCATAATAAAGCAACAACAAAACTGATTCCAAGGAACACTAGAACACCCACTATATCATGCAACCCTCAAATCTATGAAGCAATAGTCGATTGAAAAATGATCTAGAACTAAAATGAAGTGCAGAGAAAATGTAAAACTAATGGACGTAAACAAGGAAATAGCGCATGCACTGATGTTTATTTACATCTAACTCCATGAATAAGAATGGCCTTAGATCTGTGTAGAGATCAAAATGTTTAAAAATGATCTACACCACTTTCAAGTGCTTGAAAGTAGCTTTTTGTCCATATCTCATTTGCCAATAATAGACATCATGGAAAAAATTTATGAATTTTTTATAGAAAGGGTAATTTTTTCCAATTGGTAATCAATAAAACTAACTCTTTTGATTTGATTTCTGATAAATTTGTTGGATGTATTAAAAAACTAATGGATACCCAGATAATACTTTTATGCTACCTATGAAACTTAGAAATCATTTTTAAATGATCCATAAACTATAACATGTGATTTGGTAAAAAACAAAACTTCGCCTACAAAGAAAATAGTTTTTTTGGTCTATTTTGATAACTATTTTTGCAAAATCTACTCACTATCTACAAAATTCTAGGAAATAGCCAAATGGTACTTTTTGGTTTTGAACAAACCCAAAAATCATTTTTTTTGAAAGTCTATGAGATGAAATGTATATGCCATTTTAATCCAATATGCACCCTTCAAAAGATCAAGCTCAAATCAACCTCAGATCTAAGAAGGGTTTTTGTAACTTTTAAGCTCTGATAGCGTGTAGAAGCTAAGATATAGATCATAGAACATATTTGAGTCACTCAAGGACTCAAGCCTCCAGGATCATTTGTAAGAACCAACAATAAGCTTCTATAAGAGGGAAAATCAAGAACATGAAACTAAAACAATAGATGAAGGATGTGGCCAATATGCAATACTCAAGATTGCAATAATATATTGGAGTTACACAACACTCAACTGAGCTTTGGATTGATAAAATCTACATATGAAGCCTTAATTAGGAAAGGTGGAAAATAGGATTAGAAAAGATCATGATAAGTGTCTTAATCCTATCACATGAGACAACTAATTCATAACAACCTAGGACACAAGCATTAAATTATCAGTAAAAATATTGAATGAATGAGAGAATCATTAAATTCATAGATAACTAAAAACAAATAATGAGATATGGCCCCATTATAAATAACTTCTAGAAATGACAACTAGGAAACTTAGCTCCTAAGTAAACTTATAATAATGCCAATAGGTCCTCACTGATAACTAGTTAGCAAATAACCCCATTCACACAAACACACTTTTCACAAAATTGCTACATTGTAGAGAGGTAGTTGTTGACATTTTTAGAACATGGATCCACCCTTTATCCTCAGATAAAGTGGTTTCCCCCAAAATAATTGTCATCAATGAATTTTTGGTGGGAAATCAATTGAGAAATAGAAGAGGGGAAAAACTAGATAGAGTACCATTCATGACATTTTTCTTAATATATTTACCAAGAACCTCAACCATCAAGATGAAGAGAGAGGAGAACAAGGGATCCCCCACCGAATACCACCAGACATAGAGAAATCCCCTGTGGAGTGTCATTGAGCACCACAAGCAACTTGGGAGAGGTAAGAAAAACTTGGATAAGATTAAGGATTTTACCAGATAAACCAAATCTTCATAAGACATCAAACAAAAAATTCCAAGACACTTTGCCATAGGCTTTGGAGATATCGGTCTTAAGGGCCATACTTTCAGTTTTTATTTTTCTCATGGAATGAAGAGTTTCATGGACCAACATGATGACATATTTAATTTGATGACCCAAACAAAGCATTTCTATGCCAAATAAATCAACTTATCCCAAGAGATTTTAATGTGGTTGACCAATAGTTTGGAGAAAATTTAATAGAAGGTGTTACAAAGGCTAATATGGTGAAAATATGACAACCTATTGGCCTCAGGATGTTCAAGAATAAGAAAAATGAAAGTGCTATTAAATTATTTGAGAATATTTCCAAAGGAGATGGATTCCTGAACAATAAAGGTAACATCCTGATCAATGATATGCCAATACTTCTAAAAGAAGAAAGGAAGAAAATCTTTAGGCTTAGGGGCCTTGAAAGGAATAAGGGAAAAGACAACCTCCCTTAACTATAGAGAGTGGGGGATAACATCCAAAAGATATTCAAAAAAGTAATTAATCCTAGCTGAATTGAGGAAGTTATGATAACAGTTAACACCAGCTCAAGAAATATCTTCCTCACATTACAATAAAAAACCATCCTTAGTGATCAATTGAGAGATGGTATTCCACTTCCTATGCTTGGAGGTGATCAAGCAAAAGAACCTTGTATTCTTTTCCCCCTCATGAAGCCATTGATTCCTAGCCCTCTTCTTCTAATGATTGTTTACCTTGTCAATGATGTTGTGAAGATCAATTAGCAACATCTTTTCCTTGTTAATCAAATTTGTAGGGGCTCACAGCTCCATATATTTTTGAGCCTATCTAAGTCACTCTTGAAGAGATTTTTTCTGATAAAAAATATTGCCAAAACAACTCATGCTCCACCCTTTCAAATTGTCCTTGAGATATTTCAACTTGAAGTCCATTCTAAACATTGTAGAGCCATACCTTGATACTCCACCACTCTAAAAGGAGTTCCTTAAGTTGGGGGTCATATGACTACATTAACTCAAACTAGAAGGGTTGCTTGGCCTTGGGGAGAGTAGTGTTGCATTGAAGGAGCACAGGGGTATCATCATGACCAATCCTAAGGATAGAAAATAAAGTGAGAGTGGAAGACATATCCCAATTACAGGAAAATAGACATCTATCAAGTTTGACTTGAATAAGGCTTTCACCAATCTATTTGTTGAACCAAGTGAAATAATTTCCCTCAAGGTCAAAGATTAGATAAACCACCCTCAAAAATGAATTTTTTAAGATCAAACATATTGTTAGTCAATTCCATATTACCACCCATCTTCTGAGAGGGGAAGAGGGGGGCAGTAAAGTCACCCATCACCATCCAGTGGCTAAGAAAAAAATATCTTCTACAATCAAATAGATCAGACCATGTTTTTCTTCTGAGAGCAATATTATTTGGTGCATAAACATTGGAAAGGATCCATTCACAAAGACCATAACTTTGAGAGAAATGAACATTAATAAATTTTCTATCCATATAAAATAAAGAACCCTTAATAAAAGGTTTACACATTGTAACCAACCCACCAGAATCCCCCTCCACATCAACCCCCAAGTAGAGAGTATTATGCAAGATAAAATTACTAGATTTCTTAAAATCAGTAGAAATCATTTTAGTTTCTTGTAAGAATAAAATTTCAAGCTTGGATTCTTTTATAAGATCCCTAAAAATATGATTCTTATGAAGGCTATTGAGCCATCAAATATTCCATGAGAGAATCAACATTTCTTATTTATTTTGGAGTCGATATACTCGAATGTCACTTGGTTACCATTAGCAATATCTCTAGTAATATTCTTCTATCTAGCACGAGGTTGGACACCCCCTTATCTGAAACCATCAACACCATTGGGTCAGGAATAGGAGCCACATAAGGAATAACTAGGACACGAGAATATGTCATGGGGACAAAAATCTCCACCTTAGCATCCACCAATAAAGGATCCATGATCAACAGAAGGGGGTCACCCACAAGCTTTCCTCTGACAAGGGGTAAAAGACTAGTAGAGGGGATTCAATAGGGATACACTAATCAAAAGCTACATGGATAGGGAAAAAAATAGAGAGAGGGGATCCTAAATTGGAAAGAAAACCTCTAAGGGTGTAGGCACCATGGAGGGGGAGAGAGTAGGAAAAAGGGAGTCAAAGGGGTTCACACAAGGGCTAGTAGGTGAGGCCAACACAACCATCGATTTGGGAGGAAAAGGAAAATAATGCCTACATTCAATTCGGGGGGACCGAGGAGCCACCATATTACCTTTTCCTAAAGGTGTAGAAACCTCATGCACACTTTTCAGACGTGCATTGCAGATATGGCCAATAGAAGAACAAATTTGACAAAAAAGACCATAATTTTCATATACATTGGCTTGATACCACTTACAAGCCTAGAATCCAAAATGATCGAGGTTGGTGGAGATTTATTTGGTTCAATATCTATGTAGAAATGAGAAAACACCAACTTGGATTGTTACTTCATAACATATTATAGTAAGAGAAAGTTACTAAAGAGTTGGCTACACCAACAATAATATCCTGATCCCAAAACTCCATAGAGAGTCCAGGAAGTTGAACCTAGGTAGGAAGCATAGCTTCCAAG
Source organism: Sequoiadendron giganteum (assembly GCA_007115665.2). Taxonomy (NCBI): domain Eukaryota; kingdom Viridiplantae; phylum Streptophyta; class Pinopsida; order Cupressales; family Cupressaceae; genus Sequoiadendron; species Sequoiadendron giganteum. The sequence goes on from CM021101.1 coordinate 211,120,911, forward strand.
TGAGTAGAACAATCAAAACCCAAGTGCCACTTGCTCAAAGAAATAATTTTTTTGCCAAATAACTAAGACCCTGGTCAAGACCACAAAACAACCCTCTTGAAGAGAGAAGTTGAAATAGAAAACACCCTTTGCGAGAGTAGAAATAGAAGAGTAACCATTGATAGTCCACTGTGAGGAAGCCCATTTCCTAATAGATTCAATGTTAAGATGCATTCCCACAAATATACTCATAAGATATTTTTCCATTTTATCCAATGAAAAATCAATAAAAGTATTAAATTTTTTGATGGTGGTACCCTCCTCAGAATGCAAAGTCTAGACCCCACCACTAGCAGATGATACCTTTTTGGTGCCCACGAAAAGAGCTTTGTAGTTTGATAGTGAAGGTACCTTTTGATAAATAGGGGAAGAGACAAGTAGTGACCCACAAGTCGTGTGACTACCATTGGGATGCACACACTGCCTGGTAGGACCACCAGAACCACCAGAAACATCTCACTAGATGACACAAACTAGGAGATTCCTACCCAATACCATCATCCTATGCACTACCCATTCAAAATTGATTGGATCCTTCTATTATCAAACATGTCTCAACATAATTATATATAAATTATTTTTATTTATATAATTATTAATTATTAATTACTAAAATAAAATTTAAATTAATATTAAACTACTATTTTTTAAATTTATAATATAAATTTAATGTTTAATATTTAGATTTTTTTTTTTTAATTTTTTTGAAAATAAATTCATATTATTATAATTTTTGTATTTCTTTACTTATAACTAGACATTTCAAGATGATAATCAAACAATGATCTATGTCAAAAGATAATAAGTAAACAAATATTCTATTTTATTTAAATTGCACTAACATAACCTTATATCTTAAGAAGAAAAGATAAGGGAATATATTTTTATGTGTCTTGTAAGGGTTTCTCGAAGTACATAAATGTCTTCAAATGGTAGTCATTTACATACTTTTTTAACATATAATTAAATATTATATTAGAAAGGAATTTTTTTAGACATGCTTCTTTTAATATGTTCATTTGTATTCAATATATTTTTTTGGTATAATGGAGTATTCATAATTTAATAAATATTATTAATTTAGCGAAAGGAAATTTTTATGCCTTTATATAGGGTAAAATCATAGAGTCGTATCACACTTTTAGCTAGCAAAAAAGTTTCAAGTGAAACTATTGTTGAAATATAAATTATATTTTAATCAAACCCAACATAACTATTATGTAAAATTGGGTCTCATGCAAGAGACACATCGAACCAAGCATGAGACATATTTAAATATTTTTGGATCTATGAATTTAATATGGAGAATAATTCAAAATATTCAATTTTCAACAATTGGTACCAGAGTATCTTCATGATCTTATGTTAAAACAATGCAAAGATCAATCCCTTAACTATGTTTACATCATTCCTTGGCTTTAATACAGGTTGATCATAATGCAATTCTATACTTGTGAACTTTTATTAATGCTATTTCTCATTATAAGACAGTAAGAAATCATGGTGGCTTGAGTAGCATATAATAATAGACTTAAATAGTGATCATAAAGAGAATATTAATATGAAGCCTATGTAAAATCATTTGAGATCCATAACTATGGAGTGTAATATATCAATATATTTTTGATAAGTAGGAGGTATTTTTCACAGTGTGTCAAATTATGATATTGCTATTAGGATTCAACCGTGTAGTTTTACGAGTGAAAATCATTGACACATGTTTCATGAGTATTGGTTCACAAGAACCCATATCTCATGATAGTGAATGTTCCACTTAGCACTCATTGCATCTAGGTACACAACATGTTGCATCTACTAGTAACCGCTACAACCTACAATTTTCCCTTTTTTGCTCATACCCTTTGACACAGCTAACAAAGCTTAGCATCTACATGCTTACTTTCTTACCACACAATGACAACACTTACACCCCCCAATTGCAACAATCGACAAGGCCACTACCTCCTCCCCATGAGAGGTATCCAACAACAGTAGTCCGAAACAAAGAATGAATCTTGAAATCCACCAGATTGATACATAACCTGATGGATCTAATAGAAAGAAAGAGGGGAAGTTACCCCTAAATTCTATTGGAGATACTCAAAATTATCCTTAAGAATAGCCTTTGTGAATATATTTGCAACTTGATCCTTTGTAGGCACATACTCTAGCTTCACTTCATTCTATGCAACTTTCTCTCTCAAAAAGATACCGAATTGAGATATGATTTTTCCTTGAATGTATTACCAGATTCTTTGAAATGTTGATAGCACTAGTATTATCAGAAAAGATATAAATAGGTTCATCATATACCACTCTAATATCCTTGAAATTTTTCTTCATCCATAACACCTATGTGCAACATGGTTTTGCAACAATGCACTCTACCTCTGTAGTAGATAATGACACTGAATATTGCTTCTTGCTAGAAGCCAAGACACTAAGATACTTCAAAGAGAGAAAGAAAAACCACTTAAAATTTTTTGGTCATCCACACAACCTGACCAATCTGCATCTAGATAGGAACTTAGAGAGAAATCAATACCCTTTGGATACCAAAAACCATGTTGTAGAGTTACCTCTAAGTATCTGAATATTATTTTTACTATTGACACATGTGACTCTTTGGGATCTTCCTAAAACCTAGCCATGAGATAAAATGCATGCATGATATCCAGTTTAGTAGTACTTAGATATAACAGCCCACCAATCATTGATTTGTACTTTCTCTGAGATCAACCTTAGAATATTCTTCATTCTTACCCAACTTTCAATCAATATCCATAGGAGTACATACTAGTTTAGAGTCTTCCATTCCTAACTTCATCAACATTTACTTAATATACTTTGACTGTGGTATGGATATTCCTTTCTTTGTTTGATTAATTTGAAGCTTAAGGATGAAATTCATCTCCCCAAACATATACATCTCAAACTCTTTTTGTATTTCTTTTGCAAATCTCTTGCACTTACCTTCATTTCCTTGAAATATTATATCATCACCATACATAACTAGAATCAATATTTCATCTTTCTCAACCTTTAAATAAAGATTTCTCTTTGTGGTGCCTTTCTTAAATCCTTACTGTAACAAGTATTTGTCCAATCTTGCATACCAAGCTCTAAGAGGTTGCTTGAGTCCATATAACGCCTTCTTCATTCTACAAACCATATAAGGATTATCCAATAACTGAAATCCTTTTGGCCGTTTACTATATACCTCTTCTTCCAACTCATCATTTAAGAATATGAACTTCACATTCATCTAATAAACTTTAAAATCCTTATGTGTTGCAAAATCCAAAAACATCCTACTTTCCTCCATCCTAGCCACCAAAGAAAATGTCTCAAAGTATATTCCTTCTACTTGTGAGTATCCTTTACACACAAGCCTTGCCTTGTTCTTGGATAGGAGCGAATTTGAACCCCTTATGCAAATTCCACTTTTACACATCTCCACTTTAGAAAACCGAACTTGGACGCTCAATTCCACATAAGCCCATTGTTCCCATTCCACTTGGAATCTCTTTTGAGTGTCAGTGGAAGAATTTTTGTTGGGGATGCCTGCATAGCCCATAGACGTCTGTGTGGCATGCTTACATCCTTGAAAATTCCTACGGCTAGATTCTGCAGAGACATTACACTTCCTATTGGAAGTCGTAGTGTAATGCCTCCCTCTGGTTGGCCAACCTGAATATGGTTGTTTCTTGACCTCCTTTCTTCATATTCACCATTAATTCATCCATTTTTATCTCCGGTTGATCTCTAGACATCTCTTCACAACTTCATTCACTCATTCACAAAATTTGAGTATTCACATCAAGCATTGCAATAGCAATCCATCACTCCATCACTTCAATAGAGAAAGCATAGGTCAACTCCATTACAATAGAGGCTTGAGTTCCTCTTATCTTTCTCCTCCACTAGCCTTGAGCGCTAGCCTTGAGCACTTTGGACAGAGGTGGTAAGATCCTCACTCATCTTCTCTATTACTTGGTTGAGTAACCACATTAGTGTTTTTAGTGTTTTATGTAATTTGATTGTATTTCCTTCTTTATCACAAAATTTCTATATCATTGCAAAATTGGCTATCCATGGAGGTGGAAATACCAAAAAAGGTATATGACTAAGGCATACCCCTAAACAACCCCCCAACATTTTCCCTCTTTCTTGTGTGTAGGTGGAGAGATCTTGGAGGAAGATGGTGAAGAATTTATTGAGTGAGATCATCTTCATCACCCTTGTGGTAATATACCTCCTTTATCACATTCATCTTTATGTTTCATATTTCATAGTGTTATTCTGCACCTTTAGGAAATCTTAACTAGGTTATTAAGTGTGTTTCTTAGAAGTTAGAATTTTTCTCCCTAGTTTTTTGGAAATACGAATGATAGCGCACCTAAGAGATGCTAATGCATCACGTTGTCATCCCAGAACCATGCAACTATCCTCTGATAGAGATCTATCTGATACATAGAGTCGACCCTAAAAACCAACTGGACTAGTCTCCTTTCAAGTCATAGGTTTGCATAGTGATCAAAGGACCTTATAGTTCTCATCATTCTCATCCCACCTATCCTAACATTCTCTTTAACTGAAGTAAGTTACAGAAACCATACTACTCTTAGCCTTTCATGACTTGGGGCCTTACAGTGGTTGGTCTTTTTGTTCATCAGTGTTCTAAACTTTTCCTCTAATACCCTTTGAACCGATTGTACTCCTGCATGTTGTGAAAATTTATGAGCATCACAACCTAGTCCACAAACTCTAGGTATATGTTCAGAATAATTTTGTGACACCTTTCGATGGAGAAGACAAAGGTCTCTTCTAGTTTCACTACTGGTCTTTTCTCTAGTTCTATGGTTGGCCAGTCTACATAGGAGTAGGTTTCACTAGGCGAGTCTAGATTATTTTATGAAACTGATCATGTCCCTACCCCTTCTATGTCACTAGCCATATCATCTATACACGAGCATCAATTATTCACAATCCATTTTGAATATGTTGCTAGTATATGCAAGGGGTTGGGTGCCTTGTAAAATCACTTGGAGAAAAACTCAAAGCTAGCTAGGGCTGCTAGAGTCATTGGTGAAATAAAGTATATGGTAGGGAAAGATCGAATAGACATAGAACTCCTGGCTAGTCTCATTGGTCTGGCTGAAGCATTCACCCCTTAAAACCATGGTAGCATGATACGAGGTGGGTCCTTCAAAGAACATGAGAGGCAGTTAGGAGTGTCGATGCCTCCTACATCCATGTACATGGCCGACATGGTCCCTTCCATCAACATCCCTACTACTTCTGAAAGTTATGAAACTCTAAGAGTAAATAGAAACCCTTTGGGTTTATATCTCCCCCCTCTTGCTATCCCTGGTGGTTGGAGATTTGGCAGGATGATTTGTGGAGGCTTTGGTGGTGGTAACTTCGGTAGGAGAGGTGGCACTGGCTGAAATGGTTCTAGCGAAGGTAATGGTGGTGGATTTGGAAGTGGTAGTGGCTCCAATGGAGGTCACACCAGTGGTAGTGGTATTAGTGGTGGTTTTGGTCATAGTCATGATGGTGGTTCTAGCAATGGCTCTGGTAGTGGTTCCACTGTTCCTATGTCTTCTAATGACCTGATTATGAATACCATTCTTTAGAATATGGGGAATATGCAGAACTAGCTAGCAAACCTCTCCCAAGCTTCCACCCAGCCTATCTTTCAACCCTTCTTTGGACATAGCTCATTGTCGATAGAAATTATAAACACTCCTTTCCTACAAGGGATGGAGATTCCTAAATTTGAGAAATACAGTGGCAAAGGGGACCCACAAATGCATGTGTCCACATTTAACACCTTATGTACAAAATTCTTCCATCACGATGCATTGATAGAAAAATTGTTCCCTCGATCCCTCAAGGATACAACACTCAAATGGTATTGTTCCTTGCCTGATAATTCCATCTTTTTCTTCAATAAACTTGTGAACCAATTCCTATGACAATTCCAAGCCAACATCAGGCCTAAAATTACCTTCTCTGACCTTGTTCAATGTAAACAAGGGGATAATGAGAAGATTACCGATTTTATAGTGCGATATCAAGCACTCTTCTCACAAATCTCATACCTGTTACCTAACTCCAATGTGTAGAAGATGTTCATAGGGAACTTACAAAGGCCTTGGAAAGATAAGTTTCCCTTCATGAAATATCCTTCTTTGGCATATTTGTGTGCGGCCTTATGGGAGTACCAAAA